>APFE031417495.1:0-42885 GCA_000404065.3 Pinus taeda | reverse complement strand
GACAAAAATGTGAGGTGGAAGATCATGGAATCTTCTAGAAGCTTCCCCTCTGACACTTGCCTCTCCATTTTCGACCAGGGATGAGTAAGAGATCATCATTCTCCAAGTGAAAGCAGGAACTATCAAAGAGAAGACACTAATAAAGATCCTTGAAGATGACTCACCTCTCTGTAATCATCTATATATGGATCCCTCATCACAGAGATCCAGAGGCTGGAATTTTGTATCTTATAGAGAAGTGTTGTTGGTTTTTTGGTGTACATTCACAGTGTTGGGTGATATAAGCTTTGCTTGCGGTGAAGAAGGGCTTCTTAGCTGGAGGATGATGCTGGGTCAGAGCACATGGTTGTAATCCTCTTGCTACTTTTCATCTGAATAAAGCTATTCTTGTTTCCTTCCATATTCTTGTGTACTTGTTTATATGTGCATGTATATGGTTAATACACATCTGATCCTGTATTATTTGTGAATTTAGATCTTTGTCTCTTGGATAGTAGTGTGTTGCTATGATTCCACAGGTTCTTTTGAAGCTAGGCAGACAAAGAAGAAGCGGCGAAGCTCTATCAAGAAGGAGAGGAAATCAAGCGCAAGACTCAGGTTGGTCCTCTTGGTTCTCCTCTCGTCTATTTTCATAAGAGGAAACAATAGTAGACTTTGATTGTTTGTTTCTAAGATAGCCACCCATCTTAGCGAGAATAGCATCATCCGAGTGGACACTATTCCCAGATAACAAATGCTTCAAAAAATTTACCTTTTATGCATGTGGCTGTGACTATTGTTTCATCACATGAGTCTGACCCCATATCCTTTTGAATAGCAACAACAATCTTCTTTTTCTTGCCATCAAACTTCTTGGGTTTTAGCTATGGATGCAAAGACCAGCAATATGCATCATCATGTCCATCCTTCTTGTAGTGATTGCATGAAGGTTTGTCTTTCTGTATAGTGTTTGCCTTCCTCTCTTCCATTTTTTATTCTTCTTTTCCTTGTTCTTGCTTGCAGTGGGTTTTGATGATCCCCCAATTTTTGGGTTCACATTCTTGCCTCTAGCCTCTAGATGTTTAGCTTGAAATGATACCTCATCTATGCTAGTAGGGTTAAACATGAGAATTGTGTGCCTCAAATAGCTATGCAAACCACCTATATACTTCAAAAAAGTTTCAGGTGAGTCTAGAGAAAAATTAAAGGTCTTTTTAATTCTTGGGTATAGCTTTGTACACTTTTCCCCTTTAATCGGTGAAGAGTTTGCCAACTCATCATTGCTTGCTACATATAAGCTAGTGGATAGAATTGTTTTTAAAGGGTAGAAACAAATTCACACTAGGTAGAAAGAATTTTACTATTCTTCTTCAAATCAGCTTATGTCCTCCCTTCCCACCACACTAGGGCAGTTCCTCCAAGGTAAATGTTGACTAGTTGAATCTTTCTCCTTTCTGAATCGATGTTCTACACCCTATAATATACATCGATCTATCTAATCTAGTTATCTAGTTTTTCTGCATTTAATTCTCCATCATAGATTGGCAAATCAAATTTTACATCTAATTTAATCACATAAGTCTTCTTCTTTTTCTTCTCAGGGATAGGAGATGAGGATGATGGAGGATATGGTCGAGAAGATAAGGGAGGAGGCTTTTCCCCTTTCCCTTTGACCTCTGGGGCATCCAGAGAAGGTTCTTATGCTCCTTTATCTTGTTTGGAGGTTGAAGTACTTTAACCTCAACCGTTCCTGAATTATCGATACATCTCTTCTACCATGGCTTTTATGGTCAAGAAATTGTCCATGAACTGAGATTCTGATTCCATGTGAGTTTCTTCTACCATTCTCCTTCTAGGATAGAATCTTCTAATTTATAGGTTGGCCTCAACAAGTTCTCCTTTTCCCAGTTTGAGCTTTGACCTAGTTAGCATTTAAAAAAGTCCAGCATAAGCTTGTCTAACCTTAACAATCCAAAAACCAAAAGTTCTCATACCACTTGATCTAAAAATGAAGATCTTATATTACTTTTATGGTATTACAGACTCATGTGCATGGATTTTCCTATACTACTTAGTGCAATGGACCGATAAGATTGCGAATAATATAGACAATTGAGCAGTTAGAGAAACATAATAGACAACACACATAACACAACAAATTTAATATGGAGTTTACCTAAAACTCTTGGGCTACATCTCCTAGTCCAGCCTTCAGTGGTGACCTCTCTATTATGTATTCAAGAATAGAGTTTTACAAAGTGTGATTTCAAAATGAGTCTCAACACTACAGATACAAACAACAGGAGTTTTTCTTGAATTCCTCAAGCTCTCTAAGTACATAGACTCTTTCTTTCACTCTCTATCTCTGATTTCTCTCTGTCTCAGTACTACCCCTCTGTCTCTGTCATTTTTTGGCTTTAAAGCCAATCGGAGTTGTCTATTCATTTCCCCTTCTCGGGTTCTCTAGCTCCTAGCCTCTATCCACTCGCATCCCTTTCTGAGCATTAGCAATCATGGCATAGTGTCTTCATGGGAGGTGTCCACCTGTTTTGCAACAAAAGGGACCATTAGGCCTTTGAAATCCCCAAGAATAGCATTCTCTGTTTACACAGAGAGATACACAAAAAACACAGGAAAGCTCCGCCAAATCTTTGTTTATCAGACTTCAAACATTATGAATTTTGCCCTATATTCCATTGGGTCTACTTGTAATCACTTATCGCAAGTTGCAAATGCTTGTTTTGTCGTTTCCCCTTTGTATTTGAAAAATCCATTAAAACACTGAAAATATCGCAAAACGGCTTTATGGCAGACTTGAAATGTTATACATTTTCATTTATAAACCCTTTCGAATCCGGTTTTATCGCATCAATGCATTCTGTTCGCTTTTCATTTATTTAACGAAAACGCAAAAATACATAGAAAAATGTTGTTTTATGGAACTCAAAATATATTAAATTTGGTTCATAATTCTATCGGTCCAGCCTTCACATCGCATATTTGTAACATCCCCGCTCCTTTGTAATGCTTCGGTGTGATATTGTCATCTGATTGATCGCAAACGTATATCGCATAGATCCCTGGGCTGTTTGGTAAGCGCTCCTTGTATTTGCTGATTAGGATATTGTGCATTAACCTCGGCTGTCGATCTGTGTGTTTGGTCGACAATCCTCGTTGACCCGTGCTAATCGCAATCGCAACTGTCATGTGATAGCCTCTGATTGCCTCTACCTATCACCGCTGATTGCGATGTGCCAATCAGATCCAGACCATTGATTGGCCAGACCCGACGGCTTCTGTGCATCGTTGCTAATAACCTATTTTTCCACTACTTCCTTGTGTTTTTGGCTACTGATAGTGTAATCCGCCATTTCTAGGAGTTCTTTTTTGTGATAGTTTTGATCTCTTAGAATATTTTTGAAGACTTAGAGGGTTTTTGGATCCATTTTGGATCATGTGGGAGTCCCAGCAATGGGTTGTATGGTAATGCCTTGACCACGATTTCGCATAGAGGCAATTAACATGACTTTGTTTGTAGCAAGGGTGTTACAGCTACAATAAGACAATGAAGGTGCATGAGAGGTTCTAACAAATTGAGGGTGAGGTGAGTGCTCCCCTTGGAAACCTATGATATCACTCGGCTTGGAAGGGAACACACGAGAAAAGATACATCACAACATGGAAGGCAAGTTAGTGAGCAATCCAAAGTGATGGTTAAACCAAAAAGACATTTCAGAAAGATTCATACATACTTATACATAATAGTTTATACATGCATATGTAAGAAAGAAAATACATATATCATTTAGAGTAAACCAGATAGCATAGAATAAAATACAACATATGCATCAAACATGCTCACTCCTGTTATATTAACAAGTGTAAGTTCCAGTCATATTATACATCCATGTCCAACCACTAGTTCCAATAGTGGAATGTTGCAGCCACAACCGCCTGCTCCACTAAAGATATGTACTCGCTCTACGTAGTGGAGAAGCTAAGGCTAGTTACAATACTATCCAAGTTCTCTCCAAGATAGTCTTATCAGAAGCTTGGCTGACCAAAAGCCTTTATAATGAGTTATGAGGTTCTATTTATAACAAAGGGTTGGGTGAACATTGACATTCCCCTTTGTGATAGTTCATCTAACCTCGTGACTCTTCATCTACTCTATGACTATTACATCCAACTATCGACACTTGACTTACACTTGACAAGACGTTACACTACAATGCACATGTACCCATGTGAGACAAAATGGCTTGAGAAAGCCATCCAAGACATCACTGACGCAAAGTCCATTGAGGTGAGACCAACTCTTTGACATCCTTGTGATGGTGAGGATGGTAAGGATGGTGAGCTGATGCCAAGCTTGTTTTTCCATGATGGTGTGCATGCACTCCATGGTGACATATTGCTAAAGTGAACCCTTGCCTCAGTTGCATCCGGGTGCATTGGTATGGCTCCTTCATACAACTCGTTTGGTAGCATGCACATGGTCTTCTTGGGTGTAGCTGAACTGGAAATACATTGATGCATAGTGTTCATGTCGATTTCCCAGTGTGTGCTAGTGGTCATGCTTATCAACTGTCAACTACATGCTCAACCCCAGTTAGACTTTTTTCTAATCTTTGCATTCGTGAGTGTGCTGAATGGGTTGGATCGCATGTGTGCACACAATTATGTGCATAATGTTGAATCGCTTGCATGTGATCAACAACACTTCTCACCATGTATGCTTTCTGCCAGTTGCTAGGATGGATCTATAACTTGTATGTGCACAGTTTCATCCATGAGTGCATGTTGTGTCCCCTACTATTCATGTTCCTTCTACAACTCATTCACTTGTCTGTGTAGCTCATGTTCTTTGTTGAGTTGTTGCTTCAGCACATGCAACTCCTTCTTTGTTCCATTCTCTGTCTAGGTGTGATCTTCATGTCGCGTGTCACCTCATAGCATGAGTCTCCAAAGTTGCTTTCATCACCAGTGGGTCTGCTTGAGCTTGCAACTTTGTTCTGCCTTTGTGTTGTCAACACCCTTCCTCTTGCATTCGTTCCATTTGGTATGCTTCCTTTAGCTGTTATTCATGATGCTACTCGTTGTGATGTTGTTGCCATCATATCTTGATGTCCTCGTCTATGAACAACTTGATGTCTTCATGGGTAGACAAGTCCATAAACACTTGATCAACTGCATCCCCAATTGTGCTTTGAACGGTGTATTCAACTCTACTCTCTTGGAAACCATTGTAACTATACTTCTGAGAGGTAGATGAACACCTGCAATACTTGGAGACATGGAAACGCTCATGGCAAGAAATCTGTCAGACGAAATCCAAAATTAACTTGAGAACTAACTTGCAACATACCTGTGTGATGGATCATGAAGGTTGCACAATTTCGGCTGGGAGGTCAGGAGACTAAGTGCCAAAACTATGCAAGGAATAGTTTGGGCTGCTAGGAGGCTAACTGACTACTGGAACTGTGCAATGCACAGTCCAGTCTGGTTGCTGACTATTGGAATTGTGCAATGCACAATTCGAGCTGGGAGTGACTATGGGCTCAAGGATTGCATTGTACAATTTTCTGGGCTAGCAGTCGTTGTCCCTCATAAATGTGCAAAACAGTCCTGGAGGATAGTGCCTGGGCAAAAATGCACATTTCTAGAGAGGAAGGCAGAGCCTTCCTTCCTTGGATTACGCAATGTTGTCTTAGTGGAGGTAGAGTCTAGGCCAAGGTTAGACAGACTCACCGATGAGCAACTGAGAGCGAATGTGAATGCGAATGCTTGGGGATATTGAGTGTAAACATAAATGATTGATTTTGCATGCAAACGGTGAATGACAGATTCAGAAAATGGAACAACATGCATGTGGGTGAGGCGAGTTGCTAAATCGACTACCATTCGTGAATAACAGTTTCATGCATGCAATAATAGTGAGATGTTAATGAAAATTGAAATTGTGCTAGTACAAGCTAGTATGTATCAAAATGATAGCAAGTTGTCGCTGAAAGCAAATAACATTCATACGAAGAGAAATAGAAAAAGTGCCAGAAATGCAACACAAGGCATGGAAAGCAGTCTTACCCCAAAAGAGTTGAGTTGAATGAATTGAACCAAATTATATCTAATATAATCAAATCAAGGTATAATAATCATATAACAATGCGTTTAATTAATATATACTTTAGTAACTAATTTCTAATCAAAGTTTTAAATATCTAGGAACTAGGAACTAGTAACTAATGACTAGAGCTAGCAATTAGTAGCTATTTTATAACCAATAATTGGAATTTAACTCATATTTATCATAAAACTCACTCAAATCCTTCAATAAATAAGTAATTCATGATATTTAGATACATCTATACTTCAGCAAGTGATGGATTCCATTGAGACAAAATTAAACAAGTATGATCTCTTATGCAAGAGTAAAAGACTACGAATGTGATGGTAATTACTCTACCAAGTAACCAACTCATAAAAAACTTGTTGTAACAACATCAATAGTTTTAAGAAATGAATATTACAATCATAAAATAAGAAGGAAAGAATATAAACAATAGTTTAGAAACTAGCTTTTAAGTCTATCTACATAGTATCCAATAATCCAGTCAATAACATGATTCAAATATAAATATACATGAATGTAATTAATGGATATAAACATGGAAATATGGAGAAAATTAATAGAAAATAGCAAGTATTTACTAGGGTATTTGGACAACAGAAGACTAGATGTGCTAATTCAAGATATGGGGGTCCTCCATGGCTCAAGTAGAAACACAAAATTAAAACTAGGAGTAATACTTCAATAAAACTTCATTACTTGATGAACATGGTTATCAAAAGGTCTACAACTTAACTTTAACCCCACAAGTCAAAATATAACTCTTTGATCAAAATAAAATATAACATGCGTTTTGGTAAGTTAATTGTCTTGCCTTTATAAGCGTATTTTTAACAAAATATGCATAAATCATGTTCAAAATTGATGGATGGCTATTTTCACACTAATACATTATCCTAATCTCATTTTTTACTGCTTAAAGCAAGGATATGATCTTCAAAATTTGAATATAGGCATTTTTATGAATTTGTTCTACCTTTTTGCTACAAATATGTCCACGTTGATTGCGCATTAACCATAAACATTAGGGAAATTTTAGTTGGAATAGATATGTATTTCATTGTCCTAGGATACCTATGAGAAAATCCCATGTCTTCATTTTCACCTAGCTTGACTGTAAATATGACAATGAATGATGAATTGCAAAATCTACTAGAACTTGTAATTCTTTTTCACAGTGCATTTAATTACAAGAAATTTAGAAAATTAAAAGTTTAATAAAATTAACTTAGGAAAGTATTATTATGGGAAATGTATAAGAAAATATCATCACAACTAATGAAAATAGGTGTTTCTAAAGGAAAAGGAATTTCAAAACCATAACAATATTTTTGGAAAAAATGAGGGCTAACAGGGTTCATTCTTTATCTTCAACTTTGACTCTTGCAAAACTTTCCAAGATGTCATTGATTTGACACCCTTTGTCTATGTATTCAATGTACTCGTTCCTTATATATTGAAATAGTTCATCATCCCGACTTTTATATTCTTCTTCCTTGGTAGATATTAGTCTTGGGGGACGGGGGGGGTGTATGTTCATGATATTTCTTATATGTAGAAGCCTATCTTTATTTTCATTATTATTGATCCAAGTTTTTTTAACTATTGCTATTTTAATTTGGAGACAATCTCTTAAGTTTTCATGCTCATCTCGCCTATACCAAAATGAGGAAGGTTTATAACTAATATGGGGTTTTTGCTGGAGCAGTCCCTTATAGTGTGACTTGATATACTTATGACATGGGATCATGGAATTGTTGGTCTAGAGTAACCAACTTTGATCTTATCACATTCTTGTTGGACTGAATGGTGATATGACTCTTGACTCTAAGTGCTCTCTACTACCCTCAGAGGAGTCGTGTGCATCTTCAATCTACTGCTCTCGAACTTCTTTATGTATTGAATTTTAGATGATTTTTTCCTCCCTTATCTTTTATCATTTTTTATTGTCTTTTGTCCCTTTCTATTTTTTGAATGTCAATTGGTTTTTTATATTTTGTATACATGATTGAGTTCTTCGTCGAGCTTCCTCATCAATTTTATACTCTCTTATTCTTGAAACCAACCATTTTCCTCCCATTATGACTACTAATTTACTTCCCTTGTTTCATATTTTCCCTTTATATCTCGCAAACATCCACACCCCCAATCATTTACCCAACTTGCCCTTGGTCAACAAAAAAGGTTATGTTGAACATTTTCATTTACTAAACAATTAGTCACATACCTCTCTTATGCCTTTACAATAGCCATCGAAGAATTTCTCCTAGCCATTTTGACGCTTACTATGGTCACATTTATTGGGGTTTGCAGGGGTGGTCAATATTCAACTATATGACCGAGTCCTTTATCAAGAATAAATCTATGTAGTAAAGCAAGCATAGTACATAAAAAAACAATCTTGAAAATTGTCATATAAACTCTTTGATTTTTTCAACAAATTTGCATTTTTTTATTACCTCTTCCTCATAGAAATCGTCCAATATTTTTTCTACCCACTCATGCAAATTCATTTTCCTTTCGTTATTCAATTTTAGGATCAACCAACTACCAACTTTGTTTTTTGCATTAGGTTGTTGATCAATATATTTATGTATTTATACTAGCATTGATTTTATGAAATTCTCACACACCTTAATGAGGAAATATACCCTAGATTATACCATAGATAGACCATTTCTCCTTATCTTCTTTTTAAATTAATTATTGATCTTTCTCTCCCACCACTCTTGTATCTCTTTCAAAGTTAACATGTATGCACACATCTTATATGCACTGAGGTTTAGCAATACTGACATCAAAACCAATGTTGTATTCTAGTGAGAAGTATGCATTAGTTACTAAGTGGAACATAAAGTATGATAACAGGGTAATATGCATCACATGGAAGAGAAAAGAGACACAAAAGTAATAGAGAGCCAAAAAAAGCACACTTGTATTAGATATATCTCAATTGGTAACCAGGCAACACATGGAGTCAAGTACATACATATTTAAACTTTGGTAGACAATTACAATAGTTTAACTTTCTAAATTGGCTTATCCAAATTTACATGGTCAACCAACTCAATAAAGGACCCAACTGACTTATAATACATTTTTAAGGAGTGGACTCAATTGGGCTAGTCAACTTAGTTGACTAGCCCCTCTATCACCATGGGACATGAATTATTCCATAATAGATTTATTCAAGTATTCTCTTCGTTGGAGTCACTCACCCTCCAATGTTAAGCACCCTCTTCTCTACTAAGTTGTCCCTCATGCCAACCTTTTTTCCAAGGCTTTAATGCATATGAAGGTTAAATAAATTGATGTATTCTTAGCAAAGGAACCCCTCTATCTTCCTTTGACATAACAAAAGACTTACTCATGCTGACCAAGGCCTATCCTACGGTTCAAGTGTCACCATAGTAGCCTTGTTCCTAGGATATCCATCTCAATAACCATCATCTATACTTCATATATAAATGTTTTATCTCACCTACATCGATCACATATCATTTTCATGAGATATCATCACAATGATTACAGTAAAAAATCATTTTCCTTAAACAATATTTCATATGCATGAGATCTTTCTCATGACATTTGGATCTCATATGCAATAGTATGAATAATCCAACAACAATATCTTCAAGCTACATCTCTATTTCATGACCATTGAATATGATTCCTTAAGTATGTGATGGATCTATATTAGCTACCAAGGAGGTCTAAAAGCTTGTATACCATTCTGAATAAATAAGACGCCAAAGCTGACCTGCAATTCTTAACTTTTCACGAATTACCTTTCATTAGTGAAAATTGTATTCTCTTGTCTTTGGATACTCTCTTAAGGCTTTAATGACTTAGTCTTAATTATAAGTGCAATGTTTTTCTTCCTAAAATTATCGTTATAGTGAGAATTAAGACATCCCATCCATGACCAATCTTGGTTAGGAATCACTTTTTTCTCCATTCTTTTATAAAGGATCCCATTATTGGCCTCCTCCCATTAAATCAATATTCTTAGTTTCTTAAGGAAATTAAGGTGTAGAACAATTTTCCCCTCTAACATATAAATGTGTATATAAATATATAGGTATTTAGAATAGCATTATCAAGAAGAAAGTAACTGATGCAGGAGCATCTGACCCTTTTCTAATTAAAGAAGAATCCAAGGGGAGCGATGAAGACGTGGACAATGAAGCTGAAAAACAAGAGGAAAATCTGCTCTAAAACAGATTTAAAGAGGATTTGATGGATTGTTATCTACGTGCATGTATTTTGGAGAACTTCGTTAGAGGAAAATCAGGAATGGATCAGATCGATCCTTCCGACCTAACACTTCTTGTATAAATGTATGTGATAGGGGGTAATAGATAGCGGATTAGTGAGGCATTTGTGAGTGAATGAAATGTAATCGAGCGTGAGCTCGTTTCTAAGGCTGGAAGGCCTTAGTATGTAATTGTTTTGTTTAATATATGTAAGCCTATTCTAGTGTATGTTGAGTATGATTATGAGTAAAACCTGTGTTGCGTACAGGATCGATCATCGATCACTTAAAAGATCGATGCAGATCTAATTAAATGTTTAACTGTTATATATAAAGAGCAAGTGAGGACTGGCATGTTAGGAATTGCCTGATGTGGGTTTCAATCTGTATTTCAAATAGGAACCGTGAATATTCTGTGTAATGCTATCCTGGCAGTGTCGAGGTTTATAAACTGAAAATATAGAGAAATGACTTCGCAGATCCATTGAACAGATCTGAATTGATATAAGTATTGACTGAAGAATCAGGGTCTGTTTCAACCCATCGCATCAGGCGGAGAGGATGGTCAGATATCGCAACGTTTGACAATTCCAACTTCCGAATGGTGACAGTTCTGATTTTTCGATTTCTGATTGAATCGAATCGAATTGTGAATCGGATAGAAAGTCGCTGCAGAGACAGGCATGGCGCATCAAATCTGAAGTTGTTTGCCATGGCCGCGGTTCTGGTGACAAGCGCCGGAGGAGTATATTTGATGGTTCTGTTGCCAAATATTCCGGAGGCCTCAAAATTTACGGCACTCTTCTGATGGATATTTTGGTCACCAAACATGGCCAATCCAGGCCATAGGTGCCACTAAAGTCCTCGAAAGCGACAGAGGACTCTGCTAAATGTAAAGACATTGAAATCGGCGGTCATGCTACAGCTTTTCCAGTGGATTGTAACAAGTGGTGTTGCGCTTGGAACAGATCGGAGGATCTCCGATTCTGATCACGTCTTTGGTAATATTGAATGGGGATTTAAGCTCAGATAAGGGGATGCTCGATTCAATTGAAGATCCACGTCAACAAGTTCAAAGGTTTCTGCTTCCGATAAGGCTTGTGGGCCATAACCCACAGGCCCAGGTTCGCGATTTTTAATGAAAATGGATTTTGGGCTTCCCCCAAGATTCATTTTCATCAAGTGGTATCAGAGCGGGGAAAGGATTTCCTGCAAGAAGGGAGAAGAGTGCAAATAGAAGGAGCAGAGGTACAGTTGTTGAAGACTGGAGAGTTTATGGTCTTACTGTCGTGCAGAGAGCGGCAGCAGAAGGTGAAATGATTTGCAGCAACCTAGAGCAAGGTGTGCTCAATTGGTTCCAGAAGAGAGAACCAAAAGGATGCCGAAAGACCGAGTGAGGAGGGCTTGGTGAGGTATCGTGTAACAGAGGAGACTGTTACTGCAGAGGTTGGTTGCAGCTCACAGAAGATCATGAAAGCAGTTCTACTAAAGAAATGCAGTGGGTAGAATTGCTAAGGACCAGGGGAAGTATATGACCAGGAGGTCATAAAAAAATTTCACCTCGGGAGTCTGATGCAGGAGCATCTGACCCTTTTCTAATTAAAGAAGAATCCAAGGGGAGCGATGAAGACGTGGACAGTGAAGCTGAAAAACAGGAGGAAAATCTGCTCTAAAACAGATTTAAAGAGGATTTGATGGATTGTTATCTACGTGCATGTATTTTGGAGAACTTTGTTAGAGGAAAATCAGGGATGGATCGGATCGATCCTTCCAACCTAACACTTCTTGTATAAATGTATGCGATAGGGGGTAATAGATAGCAGATCAGTGAGGAATTTGTGAGTGAATGAAATGTAATCGAACGTGAGCTCGTTTCTAAGGCTGGAAGGCCTTAGTATGTAATTGTTTTGTTTAATATATGTAAGCCTGTTCTAGTGTATGTTGAGTATGATTATGAGTAAACCCTGTGTTGCGTGCAGGATCGATCATCGATCACTTAAAAGATCGATGCAGATCTAATTAAATGTTTAACTGTTATATATAAAGAGCAAGTGAGGACTAGCGTGTTAGGAATTTCCTGATGTGGGTTTCAATCTGTATTTCTAATAGGAACCGTGAATATTCTGTGTAATGCTATCCTAGCAGTGTCGAGGTTTATAAATTGAAAATACAGAGAAATGACTTTGTAGATCCATTGAACAGATCTGAATTGATATAAGTACTGACTGAAGAATCGGGGTCCGTTTCAACCCATCGCATCGGGCGGAGAGGATGGTCAGATATCGCAACGTTTGACAATTCCAACTTCTGAATGGTGACAGTTCTGATTTTTCGATTTCTGATTGAATCGAATCGAATTGTGAATCGGATAGAAATTCGCTGCAGAGACAGGCATGGCGCATCAAATCTGAAGCTGTTTGCCATGGCCGCGGTTCTGGTGACAAGCGCCGGAGGAGTATATTTGTTGGTTCTGTTGCCAAATATTCCGGACGCCTCAAAATTTATGGCACTCTTCTGATGGATATTTTGGTCACCAAACATGGCCAATCCAGGCCGTAGGTGCCACTAAAGTCCTCGAAAGCAACAGAGGACTCTGCTAAATGTAAAGACATTGAAATCGGCGGTCATGCTACAGTTTTTCCGGTGGATTGTAACAAGTGGTGTTGCGCTTGGAACAGATCGAAGGATCTTTGATTCCGATCACGTCTTTGGTAATATTGAATGGGGATTTAAGCTCATATAAGGGGATGCTCGATTCAATTGAAGATCCACGTCAACAAGTTCAAAGGTTTTCGCTTCCGATAAGGCTTGTGGGCCATAACCCACAGGCCCAGGTTCGCGATTTTTAATGAAAATGGATTTTGGGCTTCCCCCAAGATTCATTTTCATCAATAACAAGTGGATATACACCAAGGAATTCTCTAAACACAACATAAAATTTCAACCTACCACCTCGCATATGAATAATCCAACTAAGAATTCAACAGGAAACAAGTGATATATGTTGGGTATGTGTTATATTCTTTCCACAACTACTCCCACAAGTTGTTATGTTGTGTTGGGTTGGGGTTGGGGTTGGGGGTCACAAGAGAGGCGACAACCCCCATTACAGGGAGATTTGGAGGGGGGTAGTAGCAATGTGCATGGGTGAGGGGTAGTGCCTAGGGAAAAATAATTATGCATACCCAATAATAGTTGGGAAAACCCAAGGATGGTGTGCGGACCTATTGAAAATGTGACAAGTGTTGGTCTTCGTAATGTAATACAAATGTATCATTGATGCACTTATTATATTCATTTATTACATTCATTATTATTGTTTTATTTATAGTCAGAACATGTTCTTCATGATTATAGGTTTTATTGAGCGAAAATAAAATTTATTATGAGTTTAAGGAAACGTAATTGAGTCAAATTCTGATTTGGACTCCTTGTAAGAAAAAGAAAAACCTTTTATTGAGTCAAAAAGTCAAAATTTTAATCCACAAGATCAATTCGGCCTTGCATGAACAAGTTGGTCTAAAAGAAGTAGTTATTCAACCTCCTAGATAGATATAAATACAAGACGCTTCAACCTCATTCATCCACTCACTCAACACATCGATTTTTATGCCAAAGATAAGAAGAAAAATAAAGAAGTCAAAGGAGAGGAAACTCAAGCGTTTTTGGCTTGTTTCTTCTCACACATGGAGAAATTTCATATTACAGGTCTAAAACTTCAAGTCCAAACTACATGTTCGAAATTCTTTGATTTGAATAGATTTTACAAGGTTTGACCAACACTGACTTTCATTGACTTGATTTGGTTGGAGGAGATTTCAAGGAGGTATGACTTAGGTATTTATGGTAGTCTTAGTCTTGGTCTTGGTCTTGGGTCTTCAATATCTCACTTTAATCTGATTCTATAAGTAGAGGATTTTTGAGTTTTCCCCCTTGTGGGGTTTTGCCCTAGCTTGGAGCCTAATTGCTAGTGTTTGTCTCTTTGTGATTCTTACGTTTTTGGTAATTTCTTGATGAGGAGAACATAATATTAATAAGCAATCGACAAGAATTCCTGATTAATTATCTCATTATGATAAATCATCTATAAGCATCTATCAACATCTTGGTTTCTCTATAGGACGTACCAAAGGTTTTCCGCATGGTTTTTGCACATTGTTTTTTGTGTATGATGGTTTTTCCCATCGTATTTTGTAAATACAGTCAAGGGAACTATGATTATTTTCTAATATAGGGTTAATAGATTTGGGTTTATGAAATCTTTGGCATGTATATAATGTACTGTAACATTGAAAGGAATAAAATGAAAAATCATCTAGTTTTCGAGTTTTTTATTCCAAGAGAAAATATCTATCTATATTTTTACTTTCTCCCCATTGCATATTTTTTTCTTTGTTTAAGAATTGTTTTGTGGTTAATTTCTGTATAGGGCTAAAACCTACAATATACACAACTATGGGTACCTTTTCCATAGCATTGGCTAGACATCACATTGCATATTTAAGACAAATAAATACTTATTTGAGATTATTTGTTGCTAACAACCAATCTAGGAAGGATCCTTTTATGCCCAACCATAAGCTCAATTGCACGATTACTTTCCACAACTCGCCACCCCCTAGGCAAGTCATGATACCACAAGGGAAAAATTGTCAACACTTCAAAAGTTGAGATGGGTAAAGGAAACTCTCCTTTACAAATACAAAGACAATAAAAAACTCCTCTACATGTTGGACCTAAGGTCTCCACAAGTTTTAGATGCCTCTTGTTTCGCTACCATAGTAATACATTAATCCCATCATTGTCGATTAATCCATAGGTAGTTTCCTCAACCATTGCTTATCATACTTGCTTAACATGCATCAATTTGTGACCCCATAGCTTAGCTAAATTTTAGAGATCCCGAGTGAGTATTTGGCATGAAAAATTTATTTTCAAAGAGCCCAAAACACACCAAAAATGATTCAACCTATAATTAGAAACTTATGAGCATATTTAGGCACCCAAAACATATTTTATTCACCCATAATGATTCATCCATCATTCTATTCATGAATCTTTGCTCCCTTACATAATTTTCCTTCATCAATACAACTTACTAACTATTTTAAAACAATACATTTACCTCAAACTTCCAATATGGTGACGATGGCACAACTACCGCAGGTGCAAGGAGTCCCATATGGATGTGGTTCTAATAATGGGTACCCAAACACCAATATGGCGATGGTGACACAACCACCGATGATGACACAACAAGGATTCCCATATGGATATGGATATGGATATGGATATGGATATCAGTATGGTTATCCAGAACAATTCTATGCAGGATACCCTCATGAACTACCCTTTTCATACGCTCTGCCACCACAAGCTCCATCCATAAATGTGGTTGTGAATTTAAATCAAGATGGCGAGAACCAGGGCCATACTAATAATCATCATGGCCACCCTGGTGCTTATCAATCTCAACCAGCAGGACCACAGCTGCAACGTCAATAGCTACAATTGCAACAACCGCAACCAGGGATACTTGAATTAATGCAAGGGAAAAGGTCCCAAAGAGAAAGTGGTGGGAGTGGGGATTTAGTTTCCTGGGATGACTACAACCTTCCGGAATTTGTCACTCGATATGCCAATGCAAAGTTTTTTGTTATCAAATCTTACAGTAAGGAGCACGTTGTTAGCAGTATTAGACATGGAGTGTGGACAAGCACTTACAATGGAAACCAAAATTTAAATGCCGCATACACTGAGGCTGCCTCTCTCGAGAAAAAGGTCCAAGGAGTTACTATATCCAGTGCTTCTAGTTCCAATTGCCCCATATTCTTACTATTTTCGGTGAGCGTTTCTATGAATTTTATGCCATTTCGATTACTTGCAAAGAGTTCATTATGGAAAAAAATACCCTTATTTCAAGAATAACATCTCATCTCGGTGAGCGCAGGTGAACGGAAGCGGTAATTTTTGTGGGGTGGCCGAAATGGTTGGGCCTGTAGATTTCGGAACGACATCAGAATTATGGGAGTGGAGAGACAAATTTCCTGTGAAATGGCACATAATAAAAGATGTTCCATTCAGAGAATTCTTCCATATTACCCTAGAAAGCAATGAAGGCCGATCAATTATTTATAGTCGAGATGCTCAGCGGGTAAGTTCGCAGCTTGTCATTTATTTATATTGTATAATGTCTTGTCCATTTCATTCCAGTTTTGAAACCATATAATTTTTCTTAGGATTTAGAGGAATTACTTGGGCAAATCCCAAATTCAAATCTGACAACTGTCACTGTCACTATAAATGCTAAACCCTAGGGTATCAAGAAAAGTTACTGAATATGAAATAATGATTTGCAGGTCGAAAAGGAGAAGGGCGAAGAAATTCTAGATATATTTAAGAATTACGTTTCGACAACCTCATTGCTGGACGAAATTGCATTGCAAAGACAAAGAAGAGTGGATGTAGTGATAAGAAGGCCACCATCACCACCCAAAAATGTTGAGGAACTATCGCTGATTTAAAATCAACTCTTTTTCTAGAAAATTTCGTGACGGCAGAAAAGTGGAAATAGATTGGTGGACTAGCCAAGAACCTGTATGCACCTTGAGGTACAAGATGCATGCAAAGCCTTAAGGAGCAAGGCAAAGGTTAGATACTTGGTGGTTGAGAGAGAGTAAATTACCTCTCAATATGCAGCGCCAGAAGAAGTCTCAGACGATTGTGGAGGAGCCACGATTGGTGCAGCAGCTTCATGAGGTTGTAGAGCAGCGACAATAGGGAACGCTGAGTGGAGATCGAGTAGAGACATCTACTCATGCAGAGACCTCCAGTAGGGGGAAACTTCGAGCCAAGTGGGCAAAGGGATCACATGCAACCATACCTCCAGGTAGGAGGTGGGGCGATATAGAGTGATCGTCCCAAGGAGGAGGGGCAGGATCCTTGAGGTACCCAACCTTTTGGATGAGACCTTGCTACGAGAGCCCCGATGTGGAGTAGTAGGAACTAACCGATTGGGTAGAGACAGATGCAGATGGAGTGACAGAGAGAGCTACAATGCAGGGAATCCCATAACAGTGCAGAGCTAGCAGGCTACAGCAATGCGAGAGGCACAGGTGTGTTGCACTAGTGTAGGGTAGCACAGAGAGGTGTGCAACAGTGCGAGATGCATGGAGATGTTGCAGTAGCGCAGAGGTCAAAGAGAGAGCACTTGTTAGTAGCAGGTAGAGCTTCAGCATCAAAGTATGTTTCTAGCCCAATAGAGAGGTTAGTTGGGAGTTTTTCGTTCCGAGTGTTGCTGGAGCAACTGCACTTGGTAGATCGAGAACATTCCAGAGTTACAAGATCAAGTTCGAGAGGAAGCTTTTCTTGTTGAGAGGGAGTGTTGAAAAATGTGCAACAAGAAATGCTAAATTTAGGAAGTGCTAAAAATAGAACTACTAAAAATAGCATTTCTAAAAATAGCAGTTTGCCCAATGAGCATTTTGGCCACCTTGGGTGAGAGGTGAAACTGCTAAAAATAGCATTTCTGGGTCCCTTCCTATTTATAGCAGTCCCTGGTCTATCTATAGGGAGTAAATTCGAATTTGGTCTTACCAGCAGTTTGGAATATTAATTAATTAATTCTCCATGAGTTAATTAGTTAAGGAAAAGCAAACTTGAAGTCTTTGTCAGAACATGCAATTATTTATCCACTAATCGGGGAATGTGTCCTTGATTTGCTCCACTGATTGAGGAATTGAGGATGAGTTCCATATTGAGAAGATCAGTTGACTTAGTTTAACTTAGTCAAGTCCAGTTAGATTAATACAAGTTGTTAAATTAATGAGATATAGTTTGTTGATGCTTGCATGCATGTGACAACTATTATTTTCAGATAATTGTGTATTCACTCATGGATAACTGATGCATGTCAGTTCTGACAGAGACCCAGTTGAGATTAGAGAAGGGACAGTGTACTATCAGTTAGATGAATATTTTTCCTATAAAGGAAGCTCATCCATGATGAGGATTTATCTCCTTCAGGTTTGTGCAGTTATTTCAGAGGTCAGTGTTATAGGCTCTAGTGCCTCCTTCCTTCTCCTATTGTGTCATATTTGTAAATCCTTCAATCCTATCCCAAGTTGTTCTTAAGGGGGGATGTTAGGATATTCCGACACATAGGAATAGTTAAGTTCAACTTGGTCTAGTATAGAGTTAGGTATAGAGTTAGGTAAAGTGTGTTTCTTTACCGTTGTACATTTTGTAACTTACAATCCGACGGTCACGATATGTAGTGATCCGACGGTTCATTCTCTCCTCGGTATTACCGACACTTGATCCGTGGCTTGACACCCGATTGGTCCATGAATTCTATTTAAAGCGCATGGAGGGTCATTTGTAGGTTAACCGTGCATGAGAGAAGCTTATGTAAATTTTCATTCTTTTATTAATAAATTGCCTGTAGTAGCCACGTTGGCGCAGGCCGTGGACTGTTTCCCTCTCTGAGGGTTTTAACCACGTCAAAATTCTTATGTATTGATCTGTGATCTGTTTGTGAGCGGTGTCCTTCTGGTGTTCTGTCTGAGGAACTTACCCTGTAAATTCCTACAAGTGTTGTGTGTGAGGTGAGAATCACACAAGTTGCAGCTGGAGGACCCAAGAAAAATTGTGCATAGAAATAGGAGGCTTGGAAGGCAGAGGAGAAGGTTTGTGAGAAGCCTTTGATTGTATATGAGCAGCAGATGGATTGTATTGAGAGTTGGATAGCTTCCGAGCTAAGGCTTTGTGTAATTTGGACATATTTCTACTTGTATGATAATATAGAGATGAGGTTTTAGGTTGGTGCTTTCCCCTAGTTATATCTTCTGTGTTATGTGTGTTTGATTTCTCCATATCAGTTATATGTGTTCTTATTGATGTTGCTCATGTTCGATTAAGCTTCCATTAAATTGGTTGTAGAAGTAGATCTAGTATTATGCTTTAGTACATTGCATATATCAATTTGATCTACAGGTGGTGAAATTTCTATATGGTATCATAGCTAGCTGATTTGTAGAAAAATTCTACATGGTATCAGAGCTCGCTGATGCATACAAAAATTCTACAAAATTCTACAGGTGTTTCTTGTTCGAGAGACCAGATGATGATTGGCTATCATTGAGATGACATGGGAAGGCTTTCACATCACTTTTAGACCCCAACCATTGAGCTTGATGGTGTTGTGTCACTCCTTTTTCCCTTAGAAAGGTGATGTAGGCACTATGGTGATGATGTCATTATTTTGGAGGCATACCCATTGTACTTTGAGTATTCCTTGGAGTATGGAGCACCCATGATCCATTTGGCATTGTTTGCGGCATATTGAGCATTTATGGAGGATGACATCATAGTGAAGGACATTATTTCCCACACATGTCAACTATTTTGGCATTCACTGTTATGTTTTTGAGCTATATTGAGGTTGACTTGTGACCTCACACTTGTTGAATAGTTGAACAAACTTATTTTAGTGCTTTGCTCATAAAATTAGTGGAAATAAGCAAGTTACTCCTCATATAAATAGAGAAGACCTTATTCCACTTTTCATCATCACTCATCTCTTGAAAAATAGTGTGAATTAGTCTCCTACCACTATTTTGGAAAAAAATGTGATCTTTTTATGGTGTGAGTTCTCTTAGAGATGATTTTTTCTTGGACATGTTTTCTTGAGATTGATTGAAGTGTTTCTCTTGGAGAATTTTGTAAGTTAAATGTGTAATTTCTATATTTTGCATATTGTATTTGTGTAGTAGGGTTTCTATTTTGTGTCATCATATAATTGATAAATCTATCTTGAAATCTTGCTCTTTTATAGCATGCAAAATTGATTTCCTATAAACCTTTGAGGGAACTCCGATTGTACATCCCTTAAATTTAAAATCTCCCCTCACAAGGAAAATTGCTAGGATTTTAAAAGTGGATGCCCTAGTCATCCCCCCTTACTCCAACAAGTCCATTCTCATTGAGCTTTGCCCTAGAAGACTCCATCAAGCCCATTTAGAACAAGGCATTAGTCATTAAAGTGTTGATCAACCTCATCTATTAATTTTTTCTTTTTTCCTTCTTTCTCCCGAATACCTAGGGTTAGGGATTGGGCCTTATGTGAATAAAACGCTAAAAAAAAAATGTGTTTGATGTTTGTGGTTCTTAAAGTAGGAATTGCACTTAATAACTAGCAAATGAACCACGTGTTGTAAAGGAAACGTCGTAAGGTGGTAGCATAAGAAAGAGTAGCATAGAAGAACAAAGTGAAAATTTTATGCAAATTTGTTTTATTTATTAGCATTTGTCTGAGAAAACTTTGAAATTTAAACTTTGAAGAATTGAGCTACAATAATTAGTAAGGACGGTAGTTTGAGGAATCCCATCAATATTTTCTTTTCAGAAGTATGTTCACTGATAATACGTGCTTCTTCAAAATGTATTTAGTATGTATCTGCCAAATGCAGTCACTAGATTGGATAAATTCTAATCTATATTTTTTCAAACTTCGAATTTCAATAAGCTTTCATTTTTTTAGGGAAATCATCTTCTTGTATTGGTTTCCTATTTTATTTTCATCCTTAATAATATGAGGCATTTGGGTGCTCTCAATTGGTTCGTTATATTGGTGATCGTGTTTATTTTCAAGGACAAAATACTTGCTCTATGTGATTTTAACTCTATACTTGTTACTTGTTTCAATGAGTTGTAATTTAATTGAAAATAGTTGACCTTTTATTGTGAAAATTTTATTAGTCTACGCTTTCAAATCAACATGAATAAAAGGAAACATTTTACTATAATAAATGAACTTACCTTGCTTTTCATTAATTTTAACTCAAATTTCATGTCTAAAACCAAAAAGAATCATAACATTAAAAGACAAATTTATTAAATTATTCTTTTAACACAACAAAATTATATTAAATTAAATTAAATAAATGATCAATTGCTACTTTAAAATACTCATTTTAAAAGAGAAATCCATAAGTAAAGAATGCAGAATGTCATAGCCACTAAAATATAAAATATATGGATATTGACTATTAATTTTGATTTTTCTAATTTTTCTTTTCAATTTTTAAATCAATGCTACAATAAGACCTATATTCTTTTCATGAATATAATAATAATAATAATCATAACCATAATGATATATCACAAAAAAAATCATATGCCTAATATTTTACATTAGAAAAATAAATAAATATTTATAATCAAAGTTAATGATAAATCAATTTCTTATGATACACAATCAGTGACGAATCAAATGTTATAATCCTTTGCCTTTGACAGGAACTAACAGTAACCAAAATGTATTACACAACTACGAAATCACTTATTTAAAATGCTCAGTAGTAAAATAAATATTTATAATCAAAGTCAATGATAAATCAATTGTTTATGATACACAATCAATGACGAATCAAATGTTATAATCCTTTGCCTTTGATAGGAACTGACAAATAACCAAAATGTATTACACGACGAGGGTATCACTAATTTAAAATTCTCGGTAGTAATTTAAAATAGTACCAATATCACTCACGCAAAAATAGAGAACAAAGAATCCTACAATGTTGTGGGTTAATTGAGGACTTAGGAAAAATATACAGATATTGTGGGTACAGTAATGTCATCTCCGTCTTCATCTTCACAACAGACATTTGTTGAAAAGTGTAACTAGGTTCGGTCTTCATAATGACATGTGTAATTGTGATTTTATGTAATTGATGAAAAGAAGAAAAATAAAATTATTATTATAATGCTTGTCTCATGGGTTTCATGGGCAAGGAATTTTATTTTTGTTAATGGCTCTCATTGTGAACCTTTAGGTATTGTCATCTAGTCATAAAAGTCAAATTGAGTCAATGTCATGTATGAAGGACATGTTGACCACTGCATGTCAATGAACCATAGCAGTACACCCCCTTTTTTTGCAAAATGAATTACACTCAATTGACGTGTCTATGTCGTTCAGCTATCATTATTAGTCTATTCATCATGTTATAATGTAAACCCATTCTGCATGTATGTAATGTAAATAATCTCAGCAGATCCGTGTCGTGTATGTAATTGCCTAAGTAAACCTACTTTTTTGGTGATGATCTACATTTTGGGAGGTTTTTGTCTCACTTATCCATTCTCGAATGGTCGACAGAGTTTTCCTTCAGCCTTACACCAAAGCCGAAATGGATTTTATCACTGGGATCTTAGGCAATTCCTAGTGTTATAGATCGAGTCTATGTAAAAGTGATTTGGGAATAATCCTAACTATTTGGTTAGGCTATTTTATTACAAATGCTTAGTCTACTGGATTATATTTGTGTCGCAGAAATGGGTACTCTATGAGAGTCTTTTTCAAATGGGTTTGCCCCCTTATGATGTAAAAAATATGATGTAAAGTGTCTCGAGGGTTAGAAACACTAATTTATCCCCTCATAGATTAATTAATTAAATTTTATAGCCAAAAAATTAATTAAAATCATAAGCCAGAAATTTAATTAATTCTAGGTCCTAAGTAGATTTAAATTCTCCAAAAGCAAAATCTGTTGGTTCTTAAAAATCAAAATTTAAAAAGTTTCGAAACTAAGGTAAATTGATTATTTTGCTAACTTTTAAGTATTTGGTCCTTGGGATTAAGTCAAAGTCAAAATTTTGAGAAAAATAATTCAAAATTTTAGTTTTTGAATTAATTAAAATGCATTTAATTGAAAATTTTGAATTTCCTCAAGAATTTAAAATTTTGACGGATGAGATTAAAAGAAATTTTGATCCTCATCAACGGTCGAGATTGCTTTGACGAGGATCACTTGAACTAGTCGTTGGAGGATTTATCTTTAAATAGGAGATCATTTGTCAGTCAATTCATCCGACCTTTGAGTCGTGTGCTAAGCAAAAAGTTGTCATGTAATTTTTATTCGGATAATAAAGAAAGACTTTGGGATTAATTTTTGTCGATGTTACTCTTCATGGAAGTACTGTAAGATGTGTCATTTTTCATGTGTAAATTTTTTTTAGTCATTGATGATCGCTTTTGAAAAGTGATTTGAGTACAGGTATCTTGCTCAGTCGTTGGGGTTTAAGTGATAATTTAAATTTTGAATGTAATAGCAAGCATCTTTATTTATCTAAATTTTATTATCATTTTCTCGCTCTATTTTGACGTTGAATTGAATTTTGCAGGAAAGCCTTGATTTTTATATCATCAGGCATTCGAGGAAGTTTTCAGTTGGACTAGCCAACTCCCGATCCGTGTTTTCTGAAGAACCCGTTTGTAAAGATAACCTGTCAAGACTCTTAGCCAGAGCCTTATCATTTTCAGCCAATGTCGTAACACTGCTATTGAAATATGTTGTGTTCTCCACTTGTGATATCTATCTCTTTAGTTCTTCCGCATAAATGATATCTGTGAAAGGTCATGTTGAATGGTATCAGAGCCATGTATTTGTTTGAGTGGATGTTGTTTATGAGATATTGTCTGAGTGAATCGCAAATTTGTTGAGGCCGGGTATAGCGTTTGTAGCCCATAGTTGTCGCAGTTGGCGTTTGAAGGGTGTTGAAGACGTCTGGCGTAGAATTCGAGTCGAGGAAGCCGCAATTTCTTCTGCAACAGAAAGCCGCAAAACATACTGATTTCATCTGCAAGAAAATTTTTCGAGTATTTTCCTTTATATATTCTACCACTCTACTTCCATGGATGCTCCTAGAAATTCATCAGCTAAATCTTTTGCATCTGTTTTTGGTTCTAAACACTTTAGAACAATGAAAGATGAAGAAAAACAAAAATCTGCTTTAGAAGGTTTATGTAGATCTGAATCTACTTCGGGAAATTCTGCTATTGTAGAAAAAGAAGAAACAGACCCTTCTGTTTATTGGAAACTTCCCCCAGTTTCTCCACATGATGTATATAGAAATTTATCCTCTTTTAATCTTCGTGCCCTCAGCCAAATAAAAATCAAAGAAAAATCCATCAAGGCAGACTTGACTTTGAATGCTATGTTAACCATATCTCTCCTTGAAGACAAACATATCAAGTCAGCTCTCAAAGCAAGTTACCAGTATGTCCATCTGGGGATGGTTAGAATAGGACTGAATGTATTGCATAGAAAAGGACAAAAAGCCTATGTATTTTCAGCCCTATTTGATAATCGATGGACTACTTTCACACAAGCCATGATAGGAGGTATTGAAACAAGTCTTGCTGAAGGCCCAGTACAGTATGATGTTTTTCCAGATTTCTCTGTCGCACTTGATGACCCAAATGTCCTGCAATGCCTAACTTTAGGTATCCAGACTGCAGGGTATGAAAACTTCAAAAGAAAATCAAAAAATTTGTCCATTTTTTATATTACTTGTGTTAGGTTTTATAACACAACAATTCTTGTTGTCTTACATTCCCCTGATAAAGATGAAGGTCGAGTTACTCTCATCCAGTATGATTCTTCCTGCAATCCAGTAGCACCAGTCTATGTTTCCAGGAATGAGCTATGTCCACCAGATGACTGGGTAACCAATTGGGGAAAACCCACAAAGAAACTCGTTGCTGCTGCACAATCAATAATAACAGAGGTAGATGGAAAGGTTACCACACAATTCCCCAGAATTAACACATTTTAGAATGAAGGATCCTCTGCTTCTGTCTCTGCAATTCCAACTACAATCAGTCAGTTACATCCTGGTCAGTCTTCTGCACCTCCACAATTTGTAATTGACCAGGCAGTTTATGATTCTATCAAAAGAATGTTTTCACAGCCAAGCCCATCTCAGCTTTTTAGCTCAGTCTGTGATCATCCACACTGCTCCAAGACTTTTTGCCAATTTTCTTCTGAACCACCAACTCCACATGGGGATTTATCAGACCATCATAGGATAAACATGATCAGATTTACTCCTCCATCTGACTCTTCTGAAGAAAGTTACAAAAAGGTTGTATTTTTTAATCCACAAGAAGAGCTACTTGTACATATTGTATCCAGTTCTTCTACCTATGGATTAGGTTATGTTGATTCTTCACCTATCCCTGAATACATAAGAAATCCCATTGATAAGATTCCAAAGCATGTAGAAATTCCTTCTGACTCAGAGCTGGTTGCTTTTTTAAAGATTTTCAAAGGAATTAGTCCATATGATCCTGATGATCAATGGAAAAAGAAAATGTTCAATTGGGATATGTTTACACATGAAAAAGAACATTTATATTTTGAAGAAGTAATGCTTCTCCCAAAAAATGATCGCCCTGCCTTCAATAGACAGAATGTTGAAAAATGGAAAGAATGGATGAAGGCGGAAAATGAATGCATATAATTTTCTGAATGGTATTATCCATCTGTAAATATAGTAGAATACTCCTTGATGAAACAATTCAGGAATCAGGCTAAACAGAAGAAAATCAAGGATCCAGAAAAATTTGTAGAAGAAAAGATGAAAGAAAACCTAGTAGTAATTCCTCCTCCTTTGAAAGCTCATGTTTTTCAGCCAAAAATTCAGAGTATGCTAAATAAGCCAAATATTCCCAGATCTCTGATTGCTATTCAAATTGAAGGAGAAAAACTACTAAAAAAGATTTGTTCTCAGCTTCAAGTCAACATGATGAGGACTGGGACCCCAAATAAACACAAATGGGAACTTCTTGACGGAAGCCTTTTAGAAACAGACACTGAGTTTCCCCCTTGGAAAAATTTTGTCATAAGAAGTCAAGACGGAAAATTGTACAAATTACTTCCATCTCATGTTGATGATTCTAACTTAGTAGCAAGAGATACTGTGGTGGCTACTAATTGGACAAATTTAGCTTTATCCAGTCTTGAAAAGTTTGTCAGTTCAAAATTTGAAAATATTGAAACTGCTAATTCTGAGATGAAGACTATGCCGGAAGGGATTCTTAGAAAACAAGATTACAACACAGCATATTTCAATAGCAGTGTTACGACATTGGCTGAAAATGATAAGGCTCTGGCTAAGAGTCTTGACAGGTTATCTTTACAAACGGGACAGTTAGATAAAAAGACCCATGATGCTACTATAGCTCATGGAAAAGAAATTGTAAAGATCAGCAATTCCCTGGATCTTGTAAAAAAACAAGTCTGGGAAGTAAATCAAGGGATAGAATCTTTGAAGAAGAAGCCTAGGGTTGAGGCCTATAAATATGCAACTATATTCTCAGAACCCAAGACTTCTGTTCCATATTCCATTACTCCCTCTGTGGAAAGCCTTATCAGAACACCCAGTTCTATAACCTTTCCACCACCTACTTCTTCTCATCCATATTCTCTGTTTGCAAGTCCCAGTTTCTTCAACCCACATCCTGCCATAAAACAATCCAAAGAAATTGCAGAATCCAGCAAACCAGAATCTTCTAATTTCATGACTGAAGATTCATAGACTAAACAAGAGGAAGAAAGTTTCGATACAAGTTTTCATAAGACAAACAACTTTTGGTGATATGACTCTTCACAAGATAGAAGCAGAACCACAAATTGAAGAGCTTGAAACCTGTATCAATAACTTATCTTTGACAGACCAAGAGCAACCTGATTATGAAGATCAAGTCAATGCTACATCATCCAGGTCAATATGGGAAACTACTTGGAACCCTGCTCCTGATAGAAGGGATTTTATGAAATCTGAATATCATAAGGATTGGTCTGCAAATTCTACTTACTCATGGAATATTGATAATTGCACAGAAGCTGAAATCATGTCTGTTTTACATTCCATGCTTGTATGCTATAGGACTTATCTTGCTGATGATATAGGTCCTATTAATGCAACAAGGAGAATAATAGGAGGATTTGAAGGAACATTAGATTCTTGGCTAAAAGCTGAAACATTAAAAGACCCTAGTCTCCTTGCAGGATGGGAACAAGCAGTTGTTCAGAATGAAGATGGATCTACCCACATGGATCTTGTCACTAGTTTGCCTGTCAGCAATATGATAGGAAAACTTCTTTATGCTATTACAGTTAATTTCATTGGTTTTCCCCAGATAACCAATGACATCACTACTATTACTCTATTGGCCATGAAGTTGCATAATATGCAACATTTTGATGAGTACTTCAATGAATTCCTTCACAGGCTGCATACATTGACCCCAGATCTTATTCTTGAACCAAAATGGAAGGAAATTTTTGTTGCATCCCTTCCCCAATGGGTTTCTTCAGCTATTGTTAACAAACTACCAGGGAAGGTTGGAGACTATAAATTTGGCATAATCAGACAAGCTGTAAAAGCAATCATTATAGAATTGTGCTCACAAATGAAAATTGCAAGAGCAGCGACCAACCCTAAAAAGCCACATGGATATCAACAACTCTGCAAACAATGGCACCTTGGGAAAAATGGCAATTCTGAGGGGCATAAGAGGAGGGAAAGACATTTCAAAAAGAATTCCCAGATGTCCCAAGAAGGATCGAAAAGATAACATTACAAAGCCAAACCTTACAAACACACAAGGATGTTTTCTAAAGACAAGGAAATAATTTGTTACAATTGTAGGAAAAAAGGACATACAGCTCCCAATTGTCCAAACAAAAAGAAAGACTCCTCTAAGAAAAAGGTCCAGTATAGAAACAAGAAATGCAAAATAAATTCTTTTGATCTTCCGAGCAGTTGTGATGAGATGGTGTCTTCTGACTCAGAATCTGAAAATGATTTTAATTTTGTTGATTCAGAGGATTCATCTGATGAGGAATTATGTAATAATCCACATTGTACAGAATGTAAATATTGTGATTGTGATGACCCCGATATTTGTACATGTAATGCAGTCAGGATGATGAAGACTGATTATGATGAAATCAGTAAAAATATTTTTGCACAAATGATGGCTGCTACAGATCCGCAAATGAAAGAAATGTACAGATCCCTGCTGACAGAACATTTGAAGAAATCACCCTCCAGTTCAAAGAACTCTTCAAATAAAGGGTATGTACCTCCTGCTACTCTTTTCTCAGTTGAGGCCTTAACTAGACAATTTAGAAATGAAGATTTCGGAGAAGATTTGCCACAGACTTTGTCGGCAGTCCATCAGGCAATAAAAGAATTGAGAAAAGCTATCAAGGAGAATAGGAGATTGTGTGTTGAAAAGCACACAGAATTAAGCTTAAAGATGTTGAATGCACAACCCCCTTTTGCTTCTTCCTCACAAGACCTTAATTCAGGGAAGACAGAAAATTGGACCTACCATCCAGGGTTAGTTCCACAGCAGTATACCAAAGAAGAAGAAGAAGAAGAGACAGCAAGAACTGATTTTGGATGCAATAGCATGAATAGAGATGTCATGTATTGTGTCAAAATGAAGGTAAAAATCGGAAACTAGTATGAATTCTGGAAAGTACTTATGGATACTGGTTCCAGGTTAAACATAGTAAGTGACACAGTAGTCGGCATGCACTACAGAAGGCCAACAACATGTCCAAGGGTGATCACTGCAAGTGGTGATATTCCAACAAAGCATGAAGCAGAAATTGATGTTCTGCTTACAGAAAAAATTGGAGTTCATTTGGTTTGTCCTGTTGTTCCAGGATTAGATTGTGCAATGTACCTCGGGACACCATTTTTTCAGAACTTTAGTATGCATTGAGCAAAATTCGATACAAAGACTCAGAGGTATGGATATTTTGTCAATTTTGATAACAGGGAAGTATTTTTCCCATTTATTAATTCTAATTCCCTAATTAGAATTAAGAGAATAGAAAGAATGGAAAATCTACTGGCAAAAATGGAAATAAAGAAAGAAGTATTAAAAACAGAAGAACTCTTGGATAATGGAAAATTTGCTTCAGAGATAGCAAATCTTACTTCCCAGTTTAAAGAATGTTGTTCAGATGATCCAAATGCTTTCTGGCATATTAAGAAACAGGAAGTAGAACTTCCTCTCAAAAAAGATTTCAGCGGGAAATTAAGAAGATCCAAAGCAGTGGCAATGAATGAAGAACAGATGAAGCTTTGCAAGGAAGAAATAAAGGATCTTTTAAAGAAAGGGCTCATTAGAAAAAGTAAAAGCCCCATAGCATGTTTTGCTTTCTATGTTAATAAACATGCTGAAATTGCCAGAGGAAAACCAAGGTTGGTTGTGAATTATAAACCTCTGAATAACATTCTGGATTATGATGCCTATCATTTGCGAAAGCCTTCTTCCATACTTGCTCAGATATCAAAGTCCAAGATATTTTCTAAGTTTGATCTCAAATCTGGTTTCTGGCAAGTAGGAATCAAAGAAGAAGATAAATGGAAGACAACATTCTCTGTACCAGAAGGACATTATGAATGGAATATTACGCCATTCGGTCTGATCAATGCTCCTTTAGCCTTTCAGAGAATAATGGATGAAACCTTCGAAGGAATGGAAGGTTTCCTAAAAAAATATATTGATGATTTATTGATTCATTCTGATAATATTACTGACCATATCAAACATTTGAAAATCTTTCTCCGCAGGGTCAAAGAAATGGGCATAGTATTATCAAAATCCAAGATGAAACTATTTCGGCCAATAATAGATTTTTTGGGTTACAATATTCAATATGGATCCTATTCTGTAATCCAAAGAAGCTTAAATTTTATTGACCATTTCCCTGATGAAATTAAAGATAAGACACAATTGCAAAGGTTTTTGGGAAGCCTAAACTACATTTCTAAGTTTTTGAAGCATTGCGCACAAGAAAGGAAATTGCTAAATCAAAGGCTTCAGAAGGATCCAATTCCATGGAATAATGATTGCACTCAGGCAGTAAGAACAATAAAAGAAAAGGTCAGGAAAATCCAGCCACTTTCCCCTATCAGGGAAGAATGGGAAAAATTAATTATGACAGATGCCAGTTATGAAGGGTGGGGAGCAGTTTTGTGCCAAAAAGACCCTGGCAGCAAAAGTAAGATTGAAATCTGTCAATATGCTTCAGGATTATGGGCCAAAAACCAGTTGAACTGGTTGAGCCTGAAAAAGAACTCAGAGCAGTTTGTTTGGGAATAGGGAAATTCAGAGACTTTGTTATCTATACCAAATTCACTGTTAAAACAGATTGCCAAGCCTTGAAATTTGCCATTCATAAATGTGATTTTGAAGACGTTGCTATGGTCAGATGGATTATGCAGCTCAGTCAGTATAATTTTGAAGTTGAATTTGTTAAAGGGGATAAAAACAATTTTGCAGATATGTTGAGTAGGGAATTTCTGTCTGAACACTCAATTTTAAGTCTACAGTGTAATTATATTAGAAGAGGAGAAAGCATTGTTGAACTTGAAACACCAGATGGTTGGGTAAGATATATGCTTGAAACTCCTTTACTTTTCCATGACAGAGATTGGTATCCAATTAAAGAAATCAGGGATCGTGAAGGTATTCCCTACCTATGGACAGAAACTATGCAAGATGAAATGAATCAAGAATCAGTGGAAGCCTTAGAATATCTGGAACACATCGACATCATACACTATATTCTTGAAAGAGATGATGATGATGATGATAGAATGACAAGTTGTCACATCACAATCAGAAGATTTGACAATCATCTTCATCGGGAAGATTATGACCCTGATAGGCAAAAAGAATGCTTCTTCACAACAATGAACATTCAAAATTGTTCAACAAACTTTTTCTATTCTATATAGCCTTCTTTCCTATTTGAAGGAATGACTGTTGGGGCATTAGAACAAGAAGACCCTACACCTGACTGGTTCATTGAATGGTGGAAGATTTATGGTCTCTCAGCTCTGACCATAAAACCATACACTCTACACATGCTTAAAATTCCGGGATTTAGTGAACCAAGAGCCTATATGAGTGGAATAGTATACAAAAGTGTTGAGCATATTGCTGACATAGATGACTTATCTTTTTTGCAAGCAATCCGACGCTGCGGACATATCAGATGGTTTGTCACAAATGAATATAAAGCAAGGATGCTATCCTCCAGTACTAATTATGAATATTTTCATAATCAGGTTGACATCTCATTAAATCCGTATTAGCCCATCAATTTTTTGGAACCACCCAATAGAAACAGTTCTCAAACATGGGAATCAGAAAAGGAAACAAGGGTACAGTACTTCAACAATTATCTGATTGAAAATCTCAGGTACCAGCACTACACACACCCATAGATCGAATATTACACCATGAACTAAGTGTCGTCTTTCTGGCCGACTATGGTGCCGGACGAGCTTTCGTGGATTCCCTCGCTCTGGAATCTCCACTTTGTACAACCTTGAGATTTGCAAATCTCATCTTTTATGACTTTTCAGTCTTTCGAGGGTTCACTTATGAATTTCCTCTGTGTAAATAGTTTTGGTACTAAGATTCGGTCCCCACATGCCGCTGGCTCTCTGATAAAGAGTAGGGATGAGATAACATAGGACGATTTTGTCCTATGCCCGAATCTTGCTTTCGGCAGTCTATCTAGATCTGTCTGAGTACTTTTATTTTGAGTCATCAGTCTGTACAAATACCACTAATGAATGTTTGTTCCCTTCCAACTTATAAATAAGGGATAGCTGTGGAGTAAGATTCATTCAGTCGAGTCTTGAGTCTAAGTCGAGAGGTTCTCCTGCTCTGCATCTGCTTGTAACACGAGAACTTCACAAGTCCTTAGGAGATTTGAGAAGCCTGCGCATCAGTGCTTGACACTGGTGTGAACCTAAAGTGGCCAAATCTGTAGATGGTTTGTTGTTCTGTAATAATCTTTGAGACTCAGTCTGTTTGTTGGCCAGATAGCCTGTAGATCTGTTATGCTTAGGCAAACTTATATCTACTAAATGCCACAACAGTCCATCTGAGGAAGAAGACTTTTGTAATCCTACAAATTTGTATTACCAGCATCTCTTATAATAAAATCTGTGTTCTCCACTTGTGATATCTATCTCTTTAGTTCTTCCGCATAAATGATATCTGTGAAAGGTCCTCTTGAAAGAGATGATGATGATGATGATAGAATGACAAGTTGTCAAATCTTCTGATTGTGATGTGACAACTTGTCATTCTATCATCATCATCATCATCTCTTTCAAGAATATAGTGTATGCTGTCGATGTGTCCCATATATTCTAAGGCTTCCACTGATTCTTGATTCATTTCATCTTGCATAGTTTCTGTCCATAGGTAGGGAATACCTTCACGATGCCTGATTTCTTTAATTGGATACCAATCTCTGTCATGGAAAAGTAATGGAGTTTCAAGCATATAGCTTACCCAACCATCTGGTGTTTCAAGTTCAACAATGCTTTCTCCTCTTCTAATATAATTACACTGTAGACTTAAAATTGAGTGTTCAGACAGAAATTCCTTACTCAACATATCTACAAAATTGTTTTTATCCCCTTTAACAAATTCAACTTCAAAATTATACTGACTGAGCTGCATAATCCATCTGACCATAGCAACGTCTTCAAAATCACATTTATGAATGGCAAATTTCAAGGCTTGGCAATCTGTTTTAACAGTGAATTTGGTATAGATAACAAAGTCTCTGAATTTCCCTATTCCCAAACAGACTGCTCTGAGTTCTTTCTTCAGGCTCGACCAGTGCAACTGGTTTTTGGCCCATAATCCTGAAGCATATTGACAGATTTCAATCTTAATTTTGCTGCCAGGGTCTTTTTGGCACAAAACTGCTCCCCACCCTTCATAACTGGCATCTGTCATAATTATTTTTTCCCATTCTTCCCTGATAGGGGAAAGTGGCTGGATTTTCCTGACCTTTTCTTTTATTGTTCTTACTGCCTGAGTGCAATCATTATTCCATGGAATTGGATCCTTCTGAAGCCTTTGATTTAGCAATTTCCTTTCTTGTGCGCAATGCTTCAAAAACTTAGAAATGTAGTTTAGGCTTCCCAAAAACCTTTGCAATTGTGTCTTATCTTTAATTTCATCAGGGAAATGGTCAATAAAATTTAAGCTTCTTTGGATTACAGAATAGGATCCATATTGAATATTGTAACCCAAAAAATCTATTATTGGCCGAAATAGTTTCATCTTGGATTTTGATAATACTATGCCCATTTCTTTGACCCTGCGGAGAAAGATTTTCAAATGTTTGATATGGTCAGTAATATTATCAGAATGAATCAATAAATCATCAATATATTTTTTTAGGAAACCTTCCATTCCTTCGAAGGTTTTATCCATTATTCTCTGAAAGGCTAAAGGAGCATTGATCAGACCGAATGGCATAATATTCCATTCATAATGTCCTTCTGGTACAGAGAATGCTGTCTTCCATTTATCTTCTTCTTTGATTCCTACTTGCCAGAAACCAGATTTGAGATCAAACTTAGAAAATATCTTGGACTTTGATATCTGAGCAAGTATGGAAGAAGGCTTTGGCAAAGGATAGGCATCATAATCCAGAATGTTATTCAGAGGTTTATAATTCACAACCAACCTTGGTTTTCCTCTGGCAATTTCAGCATGTTTATTAACATAGAAAGCAAAACATGCTATGGGGCTTTTACTTTTTCTAATGAGCCCTTTCTTTAAAAGATCCTTTATTTCTTCCTTGCAAAGCTTCATCTGTTCTTCATTCATTGCCACTGCTTTGGATCTTCTTAATTTCCCGCTGAAATCTTTTTTGAGAGGAAGTTCTACTTCCTGTTTCTTAATATGCCAGAAAGCATTTGGATCATCTGAACAACATTCTTTAAACTGGGAAGTAAGATTTGCTATCTCTGAAGCAAATTTTCCATTATCCAAGAGTTCTTCTGTTTTTAATACTTCTTTCTTTATTTCCATTTTTGCCAGTAGATTTTCCATTCTTTCTATTCTCTTAATTCTAATTAGGGAATTAGAATTAATAAATGGGAAAAATACTTCCCTGTTATCAAAATTGACAAAATATCCATACCTCTGAGTCTTTGTATCGAATTTTGCTCAATGCATACTAAAGTTCTGAAAAAATGGTGTCCCGAGGTACATTGCACAATCTAATCCTGGAACAACAGGACAAACCAAATGAACTCCAATTTTTTCTGTAAGCAGAACATCAATTTCTGCTTCATGCTTTGTTGGAATATCACCACTTGCAGTGATCACCCTTGGACATGTTGTTGGCCTTCTGTAGTGCATGCCGACTACTGTGTCACTTACTATGTTTAACCTGGAACCAGTATCCATAAGTACTTTCCAGAATTCATACTAGTTTCCGATTTTTACCTTCATTTTGACACAATACATGACATCTCTATTCATGCTATTGCATCCAAAATCAGTTCTTGCTGTCTCTTCTTCTTCTTCTTCTTTGGTATACTGCTGTGGAACTAACCCTGGATGGTAGGTCCAATTTTCTGTCTTCCCTGAATTAAGGTCTTGTGAGGAAGAAGCAAAAGGGGGTTGTGCATTCAACATCTTTAAGCTTAATTCTGTGTGCTTTTCAACACACAATCTCCTATTCTCCTTGATAGCTTTTCTCAATTCTTTTATTGCCTGATGGACTGCCGACAAAGTCTGTGGCAAATCTTCTCCGAAATCTTCATTTCTAAATTGTCTAGTTAAGGCCTCAACTGAGAAAAGAGTAGCAGGAGGTACATACCCTTTATTTGAAGAGTTCTTTGAACTGGAGGGTGATTTCTTCAAATGTTCTGTCAGTAGGGATCTGTACATTTCTTTCATTTGCGGATCTGTAGCAGCCATCATTTGTGCAAAAATATTTTTACTGATTTCATCATAATCAATCTTCATCATCCTGACTGCATTACATGTACAAATATCGGGGTCATCACAATCACAATATTTACATTCTGTACAATGTGGATTATTACATAATTCCTCATCAGATGAATCCTCTGAATCAACAAAATTAAAATCATTTTCAGATTCTGAGTCAGAAGACACCATCTCATCACAACTGCTCGGAAGATCAAAAGAATTTATTTTGCATTTCTTGTTTCTATACTGGACCTTTTTCTTAGAGGAGTCTTTCTTTTTGTTTGGACAATTGGGAGCTGTATGTCCTTTTTTCCTACAATTGTAACAAATTATTTCCTTGTCTTTAGAAAACATCCTTGTGTGTTTGTAAGGTTTGGCTTTGTAATGTTATCTTTTCGATCCTTCTTGGGACATCTGGGAATTCTTTTTGAAATGTCTTTCCCTCCTCTTATGCCCCTCAGAATTGCCATTTTTCCCAAGGTGCCATTGTTTGCAGAGTTGTTGATATCCATGTGGCTTTTTAGGGTTGGTCGCTGCTCTTGCAATTTTCATTTGTGAGCACAATTCTATAATGATTGCTTTTACAGCTTGTCTGATTATGCCAAATTTATAGTCTCCAACCTTCCCTGGTAGTTTGTTAACAATAGCTGAAGAAACCCATTGGGGAAGGGATGCAACAAAAATTTCCTTCCATTTTGGTTCAAGAATAAGATCTGGGGTCAATGTATGCAGCCTGCGAAGGAATTCATTGAAGTACACATCAAAATGTTGCATATTATGCAACTTCATGGCCAATAGAGTAATAGTAGTGATGTCATTGGTTATCTGGGGAAAACCAATGAAATTAACTGTAATAGCATAAAGAAGTTTTCCTATCATATTGCTGACAGGCAAACTACTGACAGGATCCATGTGGGTAGATCCATCTTCATTCTGAACAACTGCTTGTTCCCATCCTGCAAGGAGACTAGGATCTTTTAATGTTTCAGCTTTTAGCCAAGAATCTAATGTTCCTTCAAATCCTCCTATTATTCTCCTTGTTGCATTAATAGGACCTATATCATCAGCAAGATAAGTCCTATAGCATACAAGCATGGAATGTAAAACAGACATGATTTCAGCTTCTGTGCAATTATCAATATTCCATGAGTAAGTAGAATTTGCAGACCAATCCTTATGATATTCAGATTTCATAAAATCCCTTCTATCAGGAGCAGGGTTCCAAGTAGTTTCCCATATTGACCTGGATGATGTAGCATTGACTTGATCTTCATAATCAGGTTGCTCTTGGTCTGTCAAAGATAAGTTATTGATACAGGTTTCAAGCTCTTCAATTTGTGGTTCTGCTTCTATCTTGTGAAGAGTCATATCACCAAAAGTTGTTTGTCTTATGAAAACTTGTATCGAAACTTTCTTCCTCTTGTTTAGTCTATGAATCTTCAGTCATGAAATTAGAAGATTCTGGTTTGCTGGATTCTGCAATTTCTTTGGATTGTTTTATGGCAGGATGTGGGTTGAAGAAACTGGGACTTGCAAACAGAGAATATGGATGAGAAGAAGTAGGTGGTGGAAAGGTTATAGAACTGGGTGTTCTGATAAGGCTTTCCACAGAGGGAGTAATGGAATATGGAACAGAAGTCTTGGGTTCTGAGAATATAGTTGCATATTTATAGGCCTCAACCCTAGGCTTCTTCTTCAAAGATTCTATCCCTTGATTTACTTCCCAGACTTGTTTTTTTACAAGATCCAGGGAATTGCTGATCTTTACAATTTCTTTTCCATGAGCTATAGTAGCATCATGGGTCTTTTTATCTAACTGTCCCGTTTGTAAAGATAACCTGTCAAGACTCTTAGCCAGAGCCTTATCATTTTCAGCCAATGTCGTAACACTGCTATTGAAATATGCTGTGTTGTAATCTTGTTTTCTAAGAATCCCTTCCGGCATAGTCTTCATCTCAGAATTAGCAGTTTCAATATTTTCAAATTTTGAACTGACAAACTTTTCAAGACTGGATAAAGCTAAATTTGTCCAATTAGTAGCCACCACAGTATCTCTTGCTACTAAGTTAGAATCATCAACATGAGATGGAAGTAATTTGTACAATTTTCCGTCTTGACTTCTTATGACAAAATTTTTCCAAGGGGGAAACTCAGTGTCTGTTTCTAAAAGGCTTCCGTCAAGAAGTTCCCATTTGTGTTTATTTGGGGTCCCAGTCCTCATCATGTTGACTTGAAGCTGAGAACAAATCTTTTTTAGTAGTTTTTCTCCTTCAATTTGAATAGCAATCAGAGATCTGGGAATATTTGGCTTATTTAGCATACTCTGAATTTTTGGCTGAAAAACATGAGCTTTCAAAGGAGGAGGAATTACTACTAGGTTTTCTTTCATCTTTTCTTCTACAAATTTTTCTGGATCCTTGATTTTCTTCTGTTTAGCCTGATTCCTGAATTGTTTCATCAAGGAGTATTCTACTATATTTACAGATGGATAATACCATTCAGAAAATTATATGCATTCATTTTCCGCCTTCATCCATTCTTTCCATTTTTCAACATTCTGTCTATTGAAGGCAGGGCGATCATTTTTTGGGAGAAGCATTACTTCTTCAAAATATAAATGTTCTTTTTCATGTGTAAACATATCCCAATTGAACATTTTCTTTTTCCATTGATCATCAGGATCATATGGACTAATTCCTTTGAAAATCTTTAAAAAAGCAACCAGCTCTGAGTCAGAAGGAATTTCTACATGCTTTGGAATCTTATCAATGGGATTTCTTATGTATTCAGGGATAGGTGAAGAATCAACATAACCTAATCCATAGGTAGAAGAACTGGATACAATATGTACAAGTAGCTCTTCTTGTGGATTAAAAAATACAACCTTTTTGTAACTTTCTTCAGAAGAGTCAGATGGAGGAGTAAATCTGATCATGTTTATCCTATGATGGTCTGATAAATCCCCATGTGGAGTTGGTGGTTCAGAAGAAAATTGGCAAAAAGTCTTGGAGCAGTGTGGATGATCACAGACTGAGCTAAAAAGCTGAGATGGGCTTGGCTGTGAAAACATTCTTTTGATAGAATCATAAACTGCCTGGTCAATTACAAATTGTGGAGGTGCAGAAGACTGACCAGGATGTAACTGACTGATTGTAGTTGGAATTGCAGAGACAGAAGCAGAGGATCCTTCATTCTAAAATGTGTTAATTCTGGGGAATTGTGTGGTAACCTTTCCATCTACCTCTGTTATTATTGATTGTGCAGCAGCAACGAGTTTCTTTGTGGGTTTTCCCCAATTGGTTACCCAGTCATCTGGTGGACATAGCTCATTCCTGGAAACATAGACTGGTGCTACTGGATTGCAGGAAGAATCATACTGGATGAGAGTAACTCGACCTTCATCTTTATCAGGGGAATGTAAGACAACAAGAATTGTTGTGTTATAAAACCTAACACAAGTAATATAAAAAATGGACAAATTTTTTGATTTTCTTTTGAAGTTTTCATACCCTGCAGTCTGGATACCTAAAGTTAGGCATTGCAGGACATTTGGGTCATCAAGTGCGACAGAGAAATCTGGAAAAACATCATACTGTACTGGGCCTTCAGCAAGACTTGTTTCAATACCTCCTATCATGGCTTGTGTGAAAGTAGTCCATCGATTATCAAATAGGGCTGAAAATACATAGGCTTTTTGTCCTTTTCTATGCAATACATTCAGTCCTATTCTAACCATCCCCAGATGGACATACTGGTAACTTGCTTTGAGAGCTGACTTGATATGTTTGTCTTCAAGGAGAGATATGGTTAACATAGCATTCAAAGTCAAGTCTGCCTTGATGGATTTTTCTTTGATTTTTATTTGGCTGAGGGCACGAAGATTAAAAGAGGATAAATTTCTATATACATCATGTGGAGAAACTGGGGGAAGTTTCCAATAAACAGAAGGGTCTGTTTCTTCTTTTTCTACAATAGCAGAATTTCCCGAAGTAGATTCAGATCTACATAAACCTTCTAAAGCAGATTTTTGTTTTTCTTCATCTTTCATTGTTCTAAAGTGTTTAGAACCAAAAACAGATGCAAAAGATTTAGCTGATGAATTTCTAGGAGCATCCATGGAAGTAGAGTGGTAGAATATATAAAGGAAAATACTCGAAAAATTTTCTTGCAGATGAAATCAGTATGTTTTGCGGCTTTCTGTTGCAGAAGAAATTGCGGCTTCCTCGACTCGAATTCTACGCCAGACGTCTTCAACACCCTTCAAACGCCAACTGCGACAACTATGGGCTACAAACGCTATACCCGGCCTCAACAAATTTGCGATTCACTCAGACAATATCTCATAAACAACATCCACTCAAACAAATACATGGCTCTGATACCATTCAACATGACCTTTCACAGATATCATTTATGCGGAAGAACTAAAGAGATAGATATCACAAGTGGAGAACACAACATATTTCAATAGCAGTGTTACGACATTGGCTGAAAATGATAAGGCTCTGGCTAAGAGTCTTGACAGGTTATCTTTACAAACGGGTTCTTCAGAAAACACGGATCGGGAGTTGGCTAGTCCAACTGAAAACTTCCTCGAATGCCTGATGATATAAAAATCAAGGCTTTCCTGCAAAATTCAATTCAACGTCAAAATAGAGCGAGAAAATGATAATAAAATTTAGATAAATAAAGATGCTTGCTATTACATTCAAAATTTAAATTATCACTTAAACCCCAACGACTGAGCAAGATACCTGTACTCAAATCACTTTTCAAAAGCGATCATCAATGACTAAAAAAAATTTACACATGAAAAATGACACATCTTACAGTACTTCCATGAAGAGTAACATCGACAAAAATTAATCCCAAAGTCTTTCTTTATTATCCGAATAAAAATTACATGACAACTTTTTGCTTAGCACACGACTCAAAGGTCGGATGAATTGACTGACAAATGATCTCCTATTTAAAGATAAATCCTCCAACGACTAGTTCAAGTGATCCTCGTCAAAGCAATCTCGACCGTTGATGAGGATCAAAATTTCTTTTAATCTCATCCGTCAAAATTTTAAATTCTTGAGGAAATTCAAAATTTTCAATTAAATGCATTTTAATTAATTCAAAAACTAAAATTTTGAATTATTTTTCTCAAAATTTTGACTTTGACTTAATCCCAAGGACCAAATACTTAAAAGTTAGCAAAATAATCAATTTACCTTAGTTTCGAAACTTTTTAAATTTTGATTTTTAAGAACCAACAGATTTTGCTTTTGGAGAATTTAAATCTACTTAGGACCTAGAATTAATTAAATTTCTGGCTTATGATTTTAATTAATTTTTTGGCTATAAAATTTAATTAATTAATCTATGAGGGGATAAATTAGTGTTTCTAACCCTCGAGACACTTTACATCATATTTTTTACATCATAAGGGGGCAAACCCATTTGAAAAAGACTCTCATAGAGTACCCATTTCTGCGACACAAATATAATCCAGTAGACTAAGCATTTGTAATAAAATAGCCTAACCAAATAGTTAGGATTATTCCCAAATCACTTTTACATAGACTCGATCTATAACACTAGGAATTGCCTAAGATCCCAGTGATAAAATCCATTTCGGCTTTGGTGTAAGGCTGAAGGAAAACTCTGTCGACCATTCGAGAATGGATAAGTGAGACAAAAACCTCCCAAAATGTAGATCATCACCAAAAAAGTAGGTTTACTTAGGCAATTACATACACGACACGGATCTGCTGAGATTATTTACATTACATACATGCAGAATGGGTTTACATTATAACATGATGAATAGACTAATAATGATAGCTGAACGACATAGACACGTCAATTGAGTGTAATTCATTTTGCAAAAAAAGGGGGTGTACTGCTATGGTTCATTGACATGCAGTGGTCAACATGTCCTTCATACATGACATTGACTCAATTTGACTTTTATGACTAGATGACAATACCTAAAGGTTCACAATGAGAGCCATTAACAAAAATAAAATTCCTTGCCCATGAAACCCATGAGACAAGCATTATAATAATAATTTTATTTTTCTTCTTTTCATCAATTACATAAAATCACAATTACACATGTCATTATGAAGACCGAACCTAGTTACACTTTTCAACAAATGTCTGTTGTGAAGATGAAGACGGAGATGACATTACTGTACCCACAATATCTGTATATTTTTCCTAAGTCCTCAATTAACCCACAACATTGTAGGATTCTTTGTTCTCTATTTTTGCGTGAGTGATATTGGTACTATTTTAAATTACTACCGAGAATTTTAAATTAGTGATACCCTCGTCGTGTAATACATTTTGGTTATTTGTCAGTTCCTATCAAAGGCAAAGGATTATAACATTTGATTCGTCATTGATTGTGTATCATAAACAATTGATTTATCATTGACTTTGATTATAAATATTTATTTTACTACTGAGCATTTTAAATAAGTGATTTCGTAGTTGTGTAATACATTTTGGTTACTGTTAGTTCCTGTCAAAGGCAAAGGATTATAACATTTGATTCGTCACTGATTGTGTATCATAAGAAATTGATTTATCATTAACTTTGATTATAAATATTTATTTATTTTTCTAATGTAAAATATTAGGCATATGATTTTTTTTGTGATATATCATTATGGTTATGATTATTATTATTATTATATTCATGAAAAGAATATAGGTCTTATTGTAGCATTGATTTAAAAATTGAAAAGAAAAATTAGAAAAATCAAAATTAATAGTCAATATCCATATATTTTATATTTTAGTGGCTATGACATTCTGCATTCTTTACTTATGGATTTCTCTTTTAAAATGAGTATTTTAAAGTAGCAATTGATCATTTATTTAATTTAATTTAATATAATTTTGTTGTGTTAAAAGAATAATTTAATAAATTTGTCTTTTAATGTTATGATTCTTTTTGGTTTTAGACATGAAATTTGAGTTAAAATTAATGAAAAGCAAGGTAAGTTCATTTATTATAGTAAAATGTTTCCTTTTATTCATGTTGATTTGAAAGCGTAGACTAATAAAATTTTCACAATAAAAGGTCAACTATTTTCAATTAAATTACAACTCATTGAAACAAGTAACAAGTATAGAGTTAAAATCACATAGAGCAAGTATTTTGTCCTTGAAAATAAACACGATCACCAATATAACGAACCAATTGAGAGCACCCAAATGCCTCATATTATTAAGGATGAAAATAAAATAGGAAACCAATACAAGAAGATGATTTCCCTAAAAAAATGAAAGCTTATTGAAATTCGAAGTTTGAAAAAATATAGATTAGAATTTATCCAATCTAGTGACTGCATTTGGCAGATACATACTAAATACATTTTGAAGAAGCACGTATTATCAGTGAACATACTTCTGAAAAGAAAATATTGATGGGATTCCTCAAACTACCGTCCTTACTAATTATTGTAGCTCAATTCTTCAAAGTTTAAATTTCAAAGTTTTCTCAGACAAATGCTAATAAATAAAACAAATTTGCATAAAATTTTCACTTTGTTCTTCTATGCTACTCTTTCTTATGCTACCACCTTACGACGTTTCCTTTACAACACGTGGTTCATTTGCTAGTTATTAAGTGCAATTCCTACTTTAAGAACCACAAACATCAAACACATTTTTTTTTTAGCGTTTTATTCACATAAGGCCCAATCCCTAACCCTAGGTATTCGGGAGAAAGAAGGAAAAAAGAAAAAATTAATAGATGAGGTTGATCAACACTTTAATGACTAATGCCTTGTTCTAAATGGGCTTGATGGAGTCTTCTAGGGCAAAGCTCAATGAGAATGGACTTGTTGGAGTAAGGGGGGATGACTAGGGCATCCA
>APFE031417491.1:90474-100489 GCA_000404065.3 Pinus taeda | reverse complement strand
GAATGAGCTTTCTGATGAAGTGCATGTGAAGTTCAATGTGTTCGCTGCGCTGATGCTGAACTGGATCTTTGCAAAGCTGAATGGCACTTTGATTATCACACCAAAGTGTAGTCGGATGCTGCTGCTCAAAGCCAAATTCTGATAGAATCTGACGAAGCCACAAGGCTTCCTTACTAGCTTCCACGGCACCACGATACTCTGCTTCTGCTGACGAAAGAGAAATGGCAGCCTGTTTCTTACAAGCCCATGTAATAAGTCCTGAACCAAGAGTGAAGACATAACCGGCAGTAGACTTCCGATCATCAGGGTCACCAGCCCAATCAGAATCAGTGAAACCAACTAATAGAGGAGATGCTTCAGCACTATAATGAATTCCAAACTGAACTGTACCTCAAACATAACGAAGTATTCTTTTAGCTGCTTTCCAATGACTTTCACGTGGTTTTTACATAAACCAAGCAATAAGGCCAACAGTAAAGGAAAGGTCAGGACGTGTATGGGTTAGATACAAAAGTTTTCCTACAAGTTGACGGTATAAGGTAGCATCAACTTTAGGGGAAGTACAAGTGACTGAAAGTTTGACTCCAGACTGAAAGGAGAAGGAGCTGGCTTACAATCTTCCATGTAAAATGACGAAGAATATCACAAGCATACTTGGACTGGGAAAGGGAATACCCTCCTTGGATTGCAAGACTTGAAGACCGAGAAAATAGTGTAAGTGTCCTAAGTCTGTCATTTCAAATTTCTTTTTAAGGCTGGACTTCACATGGTTTATAAGGTGGGGATCACTACCAGTAAGAATAAGATCATCAACATAAAGAACAAGGATGATAAGAGAGTTGCCCACTTTCTTGGTGTAGACAGTATTGTCAGAATAACACCTAGAAAAGCCAGATTCTATAAGAAAGCTATCCATTTTGGCATACCAAGCCCGAGGAGCTTGCTTGAGACCATAAAGAGATTTCTTAAGTCGACATACAAGGCTGGAGTCTGTTTGGATGAAGCCAATGGTTGTTCCATATAGATTTCTTCATGCAAGTCCCCATGCAAGAAGGCAGATTTAACATCCATCTGATGGACTTCCCATTTTAAAGAGGCAGCAAGGGAAAGAACAAGGCGGATAGAGTTCATTTTGGCAACAAGGGAGAAGGTTTCAGTGTAGTCAATCCCTTCAACCTGTGAAAAACCCTTAGCAACAAGACGAGCTTTATGTTTATCAACTTTCCCATCTGGTCCATACTTGGTTCTGTAAACCCATTTACATCTAACAAGTTTGCGTCCCTTTGGTAGAGGAACAAGATCCCATGTATCATTGGCCAACAATGAATGATATTTTTCATTCATAGTTGCTTCTCAATGTGGATGGCCTGAAGCTTCTGCAAAAGTGTTAGGATCATGATTCACTGGAGCTTGAGCCAGTAAAGAAGAGGCTCTTTCAAACTGAGAACGTGTACGTCGCTGATCTGTAGGATCACCGGCAAGATCACCTGCTGCATCCCGAGTAGCACGGACCCATCTTGGAAGTTGAGGATCCTGAGAAGTTGGGGGAGGATTGTCATCCTCACTTTCATCATCTGAAGAAGAAATGTTTTCAAAAGTAGAAGAGATAGGAAGAGGTGGCACATCCGCCGGACTAGGCTCGCAGGCCGATTTATTTTCATCAAATTTTACATCTCTTCTAATGATAACATTTTTGGACTTAAAAGGAATAAGTCTATAACCTTTTACATCTTCAGAATATCCAACAAAAGTACATTTCTCACTCTTAGGTTCTAAAGCTTTATGCTTTTCATCTGGAATATGGGCCCATGCTTCACTTCCAAAAACACGAAAGTGACATACATCTGGTTTAATGGAACTCCAAGCTTCTTCTGGAGTGATATTCTTTAGAACCTTAGTAGGAGTGCGATTTATTATATAATTTGCACAATTAATTGCTTCGGCCCAAAAACTAAGACTGAGTCCTTTAGATTGCAGCATACAATTAGCCATTTCCTTTAAGGTGCGATTTTTTCCTTTCAGCTACACCATTTTGTTGTGGAGTGTATGGAACAGTATGTTGCATTTGAATTCCATTTTCGGTGCAAAAGTTGATGAATGTGTTTTTAACATATTGTCCACCATTATCAGTTCTTAGCTTAAGAATTTGATGTCCAGATTGTTTTTCAACAAAGGTTTTGAAGGCCAAAAATGTGTTAAATACTTCGCTCTTGAGTTTTAAGAAGTATACCCAAGTGCGTCTGGAGAAATCATCAATGAAAGTTAAAAAATACTTGTAGCCAGAGAATGAAACAACTGGAAGTGGACCACATAAATCACTATGCACAAGCTGTAAAGGGGCTGAGGCGTGCCAAGAGGCACGTTTTTCAAAACTGTCCCGATGATGTTTTCCGACTACACATCCGGAACAAACACCATCTCTGCAAGATACCATAGGAAGACCTGTCACCATATTTTCTTTACATAGATGCTGAAGGGAGCGATAGTTTAAGTGACCAAATCGCTCATGCCAAAGTTTGCTCACTGCATCATTATGAGCAACAAATACTGAGGGAAGATTTGATGAACAAAAGTTGTGAAACTTATACAACCTTGTAGAATCATCAGCAATGCTAGTAGTTAAAATCTGTCTAGGATCTCTTAGGTCCTTAATTACAACATCGTGAGGTGAAAATTCAACGATTTTACCTTCACCTGAATGAGTTATCTGATATACAGATAGAAGTTTGTAGGATAAGGTTGGAACACATAATACATCATTAAATTGACCATTGTCTATATGAACAGTTCTAGTCCCTACAACACTAAGAGATCTATCATCACCAACATATATATTTTTGGTGTTACAATCATGTAAAGAAGAAAACATGGCTTTGTTTTTGGCCATGTGATAAGAGGCTCCAGAATCAATGAGCCACTCATGAGAATGAGAAGAAGAAGTTACATTTAATGCATAACCAGACTAAGATGATTGACAACAACATGCAGAAAGTGCCATTCCTGAAGATGAAGTTGAAGTAGAAGAATGCTCCACATGGATGTTATGTTTCTTCATTGAGGCTTCCAAGGCTTCCATCTTCTTAAAGAATTTAGATTCTAACTGGCCATCTCGATTGCAAAAGTTACAATGTCTATCAGTCTTCTTCCATTTGTTTTTATTGGTCTTATCATTTTGCTGGAATGATCTTTCATTTTGAGACTGAGTTTGCTTAGGACCCTTGTTTGGTTTAAGGCCATTCTTTTTAGGATATGACTTCTTAGGATTCTTTAAATTTGGTTGCTGCTGGGCGGATAACGCTTTCTTGGAAGAGTTTCCAAGATTAAGAAGACCAAGGTGTAAGAGTTTTTCTTGTTCTCTTATTAAAGAATCACAAAAAGAGTCAAAGGAAAGGGCCTTGTAGTCTTTTCCTTGACAAATGAAAGCTTCCCTTGTAGAATGGAAGGTGGAAACAAATACAGAGTAGGCTGGTCCCAACTTATTAGTAAGGATGGAATAAATAGGTTACTATCTTCTTTCTTAACCTTAACACCTTCCAAGAGATATCTAAGGGTTTGAATTTGGACAAGAAATCTTCAATGCAAGAAAAATTATTAGGATCCAATGTAAGCAACTCATTTTCAAGTTGATGGGCTCTAATTTCATTTTTAATCCCAAAAACTTTAGTGATTTGTTCAAATGCTTCATGAGGAGTATCAAGTTCTGCAATATGGAATCTAAGATCAGGAGAAATAGACATCCCTATCAAACCACGTGCTTGATCTTGTCTATTTTCCCATTTTGGAACCTTGTCTTCATCCTTTGGTTTCTTCTCTTGGCCCGTGGCTATTCTGTAGAGACCTTTACTTCTAAGTAAATCTTCCATGTAGGATACCCATTGGAAGTAGTTAGTGCTGTCAAGAATGACTTGGCATGGACTTTCCATTTTAAAAAAATTGAAGCTGAAGATGCTGAAAGTAAGTGTTCCAATGGATAGATCTCGAAAAATTAGGTTGTTTTAAAAAAAACGGCCCTGAAAAAGGCTTCCGGATGAAGAAGTTATGGCTTTTTGAAAACAAATTGTTGAAGTTGCCGGCAAAGTGCGCGAATGTGCGGAAATAAAAAAAAACGTCCCATTTCCAACAAAAAGGAGACTTGAACTGAAGACCTCTACTCTCATAAATTAGCTTTGAACCAAGTGAGCTAAACTGAGAGAGAGAGAGAGAGGGCGGGGGGGGGCGCTTTGTTTTTTTTGGTCACTGAAGCTTTGGGTTGCATGCTTGCTTGAGAAAGCTCTTTTTCCCTACAAAACAAAAAACACAAAACCCAACACGGACATACAAAAAAAAACAAACCCTTACAGCTTGAAGTTAGCTTTACCCGGAAACTAAATATTTTCCTCAATGTTTCTGATTTTCCGAGATCACACTAAGGTGCAATGGAAAAGAGCATACACATGAGAAAAATCCTTCCTCTCTGTTTCTGATTTGCCCAGATCGCACAAAGTCGCAGGGAAAAAAGCATACGTGGAAATGAAAGGTATAGATCCGGTGATAAAAAAGAAGCTAAATAAACCAAAATAATAAGCAGAGAGAAAATAACTAGAAACTGCAAATAAACACTGTATACCTCCAGATCTTAAAAATGACGTAGCTAGGGCTACCATAAACCTTTTCGCGTGAAAAGAAAGGGGTTCCTCACTGGAACAGATTCTCCTAACACAACAGAGCAGTCCTCTTGGCTCAAAAGTAGTCAGAAACAACAGATCTAGGAAACGGCAATTGGATGCAGTTCTACCGGCTTCAGATTTGGATCACCAATAGATCTGGCCCTCAAATAGCTCTGATACCATGTAGGAATTTACAGGGTAAGTTCCTCAAACAGAACACCAAAGGACACCACTCACAAACAGATCACAGATCAATACACCAGTATTTTTGACGTGGTTAAAACCCTCAAAGAGGGAAACAGTCCACGGCCTGAGCCAACACGGCCACTTCAGGGAATTTATTAATAAAAGAATGAAATTTTACATAAGCTTCTCTCATGAAAAGTTAACCTACAAATGACCCTCCATGCTCTTTAAATAGAGATCATGGACCAATCTGGTGTTAAGCCATGGATCAAGTGTCGATAATACTGAGGAGAGAATGAACTATCGGATCACTACATATCGTGACCGTCGGATTGTAAGTTACAAAAGTACATAGTAAAAAAAACACTTTACCTAACTCTATACTAGACCAAGTTATACTTAACTATTTCCTTTGTGTCGGAATATCCTAACAGAGTTAATATATCTAGGCAAGAATAACCCAAAGCTTTTTTGGCAAGAACTTCAACCAAGGAAGAAGCAAATTGAAAATAATATTACAGCCAATTAGTGGTTTGACTATGCAAGACAACTCTATGAAAAAAAATAAGAGGTTGAGCCTCCTCCAAGGATTAACATAACTACAAAGATTTTCACATTACAAGAGGTGGAGGTAGGGATTAAAAAGTTGAAAACATGGAAGGCAAAGGACTTGGTTGAACTTCAAGAAAAATATCTAAAGTGGGGAATGAATATTCTGGCACCACACATCATGGAAATATTCAACAACATCATTCGGTAAGGATTCCCAAGAGATTGGACAACTAGTCTAGAAATACCCCTTTCTAAAAGTGGAGAAATTAATAATCCTTCTAACTATAGAACCATCATGATCAATCATTTGTTTGCAAAGCTTTTCAGTGGCATTATAGAAAATAGAATCAGTAAGTAGATAGAAGTAAAAGAAAAGGGGGCAAAAGGGCAAGCGAGTTTTAGGCTGAAGAATTCTGTAGTAGATCATGATATCACGCTGAGACACATTATTGAAAAGGTTTGGGGGGGAAGAAGAAGTATTTTGCTACTTTGTTGACTTCAAAAAGGAATTTGATATGATCCCTATAGATAAGTTGTAGCGTAGAATGGAAGAACTTGAAATTCCTTTGCAATATAGAGTTTTTGTCCATATGCTTTATGAAGAGGTGAAAGTCAAAATTAGAACTTCAGTAGACATTTCAGAAAGTTTTAGGAGTGACATCAGAGTCAAGCAAGGCTACCCTTTATCCCCTACCATTTTTGGATTATATATTGGCAAATTGGAAGAGTGGCTAAATCTGCAAGCTGGGGATGGTGTTTGGTTACGGGACTTTGTGATAAAACATCTTTTATATGTTGATGATTTTGTATTGATTTCTAAATCGGCCCATGGATTGTAGATGCACCTATATGCCCTTGAGCATTTTTGTAAAGTATTGGGGGTGCAAGTCAATACCAGTAAGTCCAAAATACTGATTTTCTCTAATAAAATGAAGCAAAGCCAGCATATGTTCTACTTTGAAGACAACAATTTTGAAGAAGTAAATGAATACAAATACCTTAGGATCGATTTCAACAACAAGCTTAATTGGGAGGATTACAAAAAGAAGAGAATTTGAGGAGGGTGGAAAGCATTATATGCACTTCAAAAAATATGTAGAGAGACAAAGTTATGGGATTAGAAAACAATTAAAGTGCTTTTTGGACTCCTAGTTTATCCAATGATATTATATGGGTGTGAACTATGGGCTAGCAGCATCCCTGTTTCAAAATGGAAACAAATTGAGAAAATCCAAAAACGCTTGAACATGAGCAAGTTCAAAATAAAAAGTTCAGTTCCTTATGAGATAATGTTGAGTGAAACAAGAGCAGCTTCCATTGAAACAATTATTATGGTGTGTCTTATAAGATATCTAAAAAGAATTGAACAAATGGGAATAGGTAGATGGCTGAAAGTTATCTTCAACGAAGGCATGAGTGAAAAAAAAGAAATTGTGGATGAGACAAAACAACAAATGGATGCAAAAATGGAATATTTACCTCAATGCATATCCCACAAATAGTGAGTTAAAGAATTTTGTTATGGAGAAGTTCCGTAAGCGTATATGGGGAAAAACGAAGAAGTAATATGTTTAGGAATACAACCCGACTTGTGATCTGCAACAAAAAGAGTACATTGGAGCCAACATTCTGTGGAGTGCAGGGATTCTTATTGCTCAATTAAAAACTAACTCACATCAACTTCGGTGTCAAATAGAATAGTGGAAGAGACCTAAAGAAGCTTGAGAAGAACAGGTGTGTAGGGGCAGTGTAATCATAAAAGCATTTCATTTTGAAATGTTATGCTTTCAAATACATCATGGATGGTTATGGCAGTATGTTAGCATCAATTCCTTGACATTGTCTTTTTAGTGAGGGGATTGTTAAAAGTTTGGGTCAGCTCATCATCAATTTGAGTAAAAAAAAGATTGAATTGCAAAAAACAAAAAACAAACACTCTAATCCTATAGACTATTTTTAATCTCGTGAACATTAAAATATCATTCATTCATTCATTCTAATTTAATTATTCTTAATTAATTGTAACAACATTTTCGGTAAAAATCACATAAAATAAAATCTCATCAATGTGTTTCAAACCAACCAGTGTGGTTCATCTTCAGGACAAGATGATGAATCAGATCTAGGCAATGGAATAAATAGATGATGAGAGTAGCTAACTAGCCGTTAGAAATAACAACTAGTTTGACTAAAAAATTGAAATAACTAATTAAGCCTTTGACTTAGAATTAAAAAGAATTTTAAATTAATAATTAATATTATTTTTGAATTAAGATATAAATAAGATCAATAGAATAATTTCATTTTAATATTAAATAATATCAATATTATTAAATTATATTACGAATATAATATCAATAAGAATTTGGAGATAAAAAAATTAAAAAAATTGAAAACAAAAAAAAAAAAAAAACTAATTAATAAATATCTAACTAAATAAAATAAAACTCTTTTTTTTAGAATTCTGATATATCAATAATAATAAATTAATAAAAATGATTGAAAAAGATATATAATAAATAAATAATAATAATTATAATAATAATAATTTAATTAATTAAATTAAATAACTAAATAAAATAAATAAACTATAAATTTTAGAATTCAGATAGATCAAAAAAAAATTTGAATAAATAATAATAATAATAAGACTAAAAAAGGAAAGAATAGGAAGATAACCAGGAAAATATGAAAAATCTAGGAAGAAAGAGTAGGGATCCAACACCTGCTAATACTCCAACCATCATCTCTGTTCAGATTGATGGGCCTTTGTTCGATCTCTAAGGCCTCTTTAAATTTCCGATGATGAAAGTGGTCAATCGTAGTGATGACCTTCGCCTCTTCTATGCAAATGTGATGATTATTTTTTTTTGCATGTTCAACCAATGCGGAGGAGTGAGGCCTTCCATGCTTTATGTCTATAACATGCTCACAAATCCTTTGATTGATTGACCAACCAGTCTCACCAATATAAGGAGTCCCACATGAACAGGGAATCATATAAACACCCTTCCCATCCTTAGGGTTAATAGGGTCCTTGGCCGAACAAACTGTACTTTGAATAGTGTGAAGGGGTCTAATAGAAGAAAGAATATTATGCTTTTTCAGGATCCTCGCAATTGTATCCATGGTCCCTTGAATAAAAGGAAGATGAACCCCAGAAGATCTATCCTTAGGAGCAATCCTCTTCTTAGGACCTCTTTCTGCATTAAGGAAGGCTTTACGACCTTGGGACTTACTATAACCATTATTAATAAAGACCTTAAGGAGGTGAGCTTTTTCATTCTCAAGTGTTCTATTTCATCTTCCTCTCCTTGTCAATCAGGTTCAAGTTCTGATTGATCATCTTTCCTGCTACTATCAATTTTCTCCACGTGGACTGTTTCATCATCAACTGCCATAATTCTTCAATCTCTGTCTCCATTTCATCCTTGTATTGGTCCATATTTTGTTGCTTACTTCTTCCTCTTTCTCTTTGCTTCAGGTTGTTGTTGCTATCCACTAACTCTTTAAACTGTTGTTGGTTACTTTCTCTTTGTAGTTGTTGGTTTACTTTTTCTTCTACTTTTGCTCTTGCTCCAACTTTTTCTTTGACTCCTACGCTTACTGCCTCCCTTTCATCCTTACCCCCTTTCATGATTATTTATATCTGCATTAAATCATGACTTTCCAACATTCTCTCCAGCAATTGAACATTTATGTTCCATGGATTAAATTCTTCCACATAATCTTCTTCTTTCATCTTTATTTGGCTGCTCATCTGTGCCAAATTTCCTCCATCATTTGCAACTAAACTTGCACTCAAAAAACACTTGTTAAAATAAAAAACATAAGGCTTCTGTGCCTTATCTTCCTTTGGAAACAATTTAGTTTTCTGCTCTATTCCTTTCTCCTATGTCAGCACATCAGTATGATGTTTTGAATTCTCAAAAGAATTCATGAGACTGTAAGCTACTCTCTCTTCCACACCATCTGCTCTAATGATGTCTTTCTGCTCTTGTCCACTGTAGTGAACTCCTTCTTCTATAATCACACTATCATACTCTGAATTTCCCAGCAAATATTAGAACAATGCAATTTCTTTGTGACACTTCGCAAGTACTTCATCATCACTTATAATTCTCGTATTTATAAAGGAATTTTCAGTTTGAAAATTACAAGGCCTAATAGTTTCAACTGTGTTAGAAAATTATATATTACGGAGCAATGGAACACATAAAATATTGTAGAAATATAAACATAGAAAATGCATGAAACAAGGGAGACACAGATATACGTGGTTCACCCAGTTTGGGCTACGTCCACCCCGAACAGCCAGTCCTTCCTTTCTATTATCCAACAAAATGAAGAGACGCAACCTACAACAAATCCGTTGTAATATCCTCTGGTTTCTCTCACAGTCTCACCTCTCTGTTTCTCGCACACACACAGAATACACATCTATTACAGCCTCAAATACAATGCCCTCATACAAAGAGAGGGGTTGCCTTCTAGGGCAAAAAACCCTAAACTAAACATAAGTTCTACCGTCAGATCATCCGCCTAATTAACGACCCAGATTGAATAGAAATTACTATACTTTTACAAGGCAAATTTACATCTGTTTTTAGCTTCGGGGGCGCTGCCCCCGA
>APFE031417491.1:69491-83961 GCA_000404065.3 Pinus taeda | reverse complement strand
GATCCAGTTTGAAAATTTATGAAAAGTGGTCCTTGAAAAGAAGTAGGGGGTTGTAGCTCCCTTCCAGGAGAGATTTTAAAACAAGAGAGAGTTGTAGCTCTCTGCAGGTTGCAGCCTGCGTATTGGTAAAGGATGCACCAGTACAAGACCATTGTAAAAGGAGTTTCTAATTTGAAAGAAGATAGAGACATATTGCAGCAGGTGGTTTTCACCCACATTGGGTTTTCACCTTATATCTGGTGTTCTTTGATGTGACTGTCTGTTTTTCTTGTTCATGCTCATTGTTATTGATGGTATTGATATGCAAAAATAATTCAAAGTATAAATAAGGAAGAATTGTTAAAAGATCTAGATAATACTGATTCACCCCCCCTCTCAGTATTATTTTCAACATAACTTAGTGAAATATTAAGCATCTTTCAGCTTATCTAACAAATCATCTATCCTTGGGAGTGGGTAACGATTCTTTACTGTTATTTTGTTCAAAGACCTGAAGTCAACACACATGCGCCAAGTTCCATCTTTCTTTGGAATCAACACTATCGGTGACCAACATGGCAAAGTGCTTGGTGTTATGAAACCTTTGTCCAACAAGTCCTTAAGTTTCTTCTTTATTTCAGCATTCTCGTTGATAGACATGCGGTACATGCCTATGTTAGGAAGAGGACAATCTGGATGTAAATGGATTTCATGTTGAATATCCCTTTTAGGAGGCAAACCTGTTGGTTCCTGAAACATCTCATGATGTGCATCAACTACATCATATAAATCTGATTTAAGCTTGGAATCACAATTTTCAAATGATTCATGATTCACATCAATCTTAGGCTTGATCATAAGAATCACAAAACTCTTACTTGAATTAACTATCCTTTTTACTTGTCCCGCATTTACCATCGGTATATTTGCCTTCTTGCGATATGCCCTGACAATGTACTCCTTGCCATCTTTGAAAAGATGATATTTATTTTCATGGCGATGGAAGATCACTTTCTTGACAAATAAGTAAGGACTTCCCAAAACAATTCCTGATATATCAAGCGATACTATGTCAAGTTCAACTGTGTCAATAAAGTGTGCAGTAATTGCAAAGCGCAATATGCACTTTCTTGAGACTTGTAAGTTTGCATCCTTGCATATCCACCCAAGTGGATAAGGATTTGGATGTGGAATGGTCTCAATTTTAAGCTGTTTGGCCAAGTCTTTTGATATGAGATTTTCTTGTGACCCACTGTCAAATAGTGTGTCAATTTTTGTATGTTTTGAGACTACCCTCACATGGAACAATTCAATTCTTTCTTCCTCATTAGGATCTTGTACATGATAGTTTGAAGTACTAGTACTTGCTTTAGTTTAAGTTTCCTTTCCCTTCATACTTTTCAAACCCATGGCTGCAATTTTGGTTTCATCCCCTGAATCATCACCTAAACCTTGAGGTGTAGTTGTAGTAGCTGTAGTTTTCTTCTTTCCTTTGTTTTTGTTAAATTGATTTCTTTTTGAGGATAAGTTTCCAACAATTTTTCTCTTCATGGCCTTCTTTTGAACAATGTTTACATATAACTTTCTCACCCTCCTTTTTGACAGATGCATTCCTTTTGCCTTTTCCCTTGAAGGTTTTCTCTTTGTTTTTCCCCTTAAAAGGCTTGTTTCTACCCTAATCAAAAGTGTTTTTCCCTCTAGTCTCTAAATGCGTAGCTTGTACACAAACTTCGTCTAGACTAGTAGGATTGAACATAAGGATAGTATGTTTAAGGTAGTTGTGGAAACCACCTATATATTTCAGCAAAGTCTCTTGACTTTCTAAGTCTACCCCAAATAAGAGTGCTCTTCTCCTAAACTCTTGGGTGTAGTCTTGAACATTTTTTCCCTTTAGTTGTCTAAAGTTTTGCCAGTTCATTATAGCCTTTTGTAAATGAGCAAGAGGATAAAATTGTTTCTTAATTGCGAAAATAAATTCAGCCCATGTTAAAGTAATCTTACCATGTTTCTTAATTTCATCCTTGGTCTTGGCTTCCCACCATACAAATGCTGCTCCATCCATCCTTAAAGAGGCTAATTGAATCTTGGTGTCGTCATCCTATAAGTTCTGTATCCTTAAATAAACTTCCAACTGTCTTATCTAGTTGTCAAGTTTCTCTGCATTGACTTCATTGTTAAACATGGGTAATTCAAATCTAACATATAGCTTTAAAAATGGACTTTTCCCAGAATATTTAAGCTTATGAGGTTTATTTACCGAGGTAGAGGATGACGATGTAGAGGAAGAGGATGATGATGGAGATGGTGGATCACCATTTCCTGCATGTCCTTTCTTTGAATTATCATCACCTTTTTTCCCTCTTGAAGAGCCCTCTCCTTCTTTTTGATGTTTAGACCCTTGTCCAATCAACCTATCACTCCTTTCCTGGTATAATATTCTTACCATCTCAGTCATGTCGAAAAAAGCTTTTCTGAATACCTGTTCTTCTTCTTTTGGATCCATGTCTTCAAGAACTTCTCCTTCCCTTTCAGACACACTTGAAGCTTATTCTAAGGCTATTGAGGGTGAATTAGAAGGTGGAGATAATGTAACCCTGGCCCTCCTTGGTTGAGGATTATCTTGTTCTCTAACCAATTGTCCTAACCCTCTTTGAAGTTTAAACCTGGTAAGCATTAAAACTTGCAAAACAGTCAAAAATATATTTGCACAAAACTAATACTCAAAACTTGAGCTCTCTGATCTGAAAATGAAACTACTTGTATTTGTTGTTCAGGGTATTCATTTCCATTAAATTATATGTGCAAACTGTTACTCATGTCTTGCAATTGAAACAAAATGTTTTTGGTAAATTTCTGAGTCTTATGTGTGAAGGAGTATTATCGTTTTTTTACTATTTAGCATATTAAATCTGAAAAACATAGCAAGATAAAATCACATGATATAACATAGCAGCTGATGAGGTATTTCACCCCTCCTAGGCTACATCTGCTGGGTCCAAGGCCCCCAAATGGGCATGTCCTTTCTCTTATTAGATGCTCAAATTGGTTATACAGTGATAAGAAAGCCTAAATAGGAAAAATAAGTTGTGGAAATGAGTTTAGAACATAGAAAATAGTAAATATTGGCTTCTATTTCACCTCCAATGGTTAACCATAGCCCAATACAGCTCCAACACTCCCTAGGCCCTGATGGCTCTCAAAGATTCTTTGCTAAAGCAATACCTAAAGATTAGCTCTGTTGGCTTTGCAACCTATACCATTGGCTTTGGAATGCTCAGAATACCCAAAGTCAAAAAAAAAAATCGCTCCAAAAGGTTCTGTGTAGTGAAAGTTATGACTAACTGAAGTTTTGTCCAATCTGTCCTAAAGAAACTTCACCAAAAGTTGAAACTGGAGCTAACCGCAGTTAAAATTGGCAATTTCCGCCAATTTTGGAGATCCTCCAGGCTTGACCACTGGTTGACCGTAACTGTTGGTGGATTGGCATGCATGTGATCGCAAGCTCCGGATGGTTAACGTTTGTTAAAGCTGGTAGTTAGGGAGAACTGTTACATTCACCGTTGCGGTTTCGTTGGCATGTGACCACTCTTCCTGGGACCGCTGGCAGTCTAGCCCCCAAACAACAACTTTTAACAACATAAATACAAACCATGATCCAATATAGATAAGACAAAAAGCATAGCGGAGACGGTCAAACCTCTTAGTTTGCCCGCAGGAGGTCACGGGTTCGATCCCGCTCTACCTCAAACAATATTTTGCCATGCTAATTCAGAGCCACGTGGTGGCCTCCGAGCTTGCCACATGATGGCCTTTGATTGGTCCAACCAAATAGAATATTCTAGCGAATATTTTGGAGAATATTCTAGGGAATATTCCTCGAAATAATCTTTTTTTTAATTTTTCCAAAATTCAAAAATTTGTAGTTTACTGGGCATTTTTAAAATGTGATAACTCCTCCATACGGGGTCGGGTTTTCGAACCGTTCATGGCACCGAAATTAGGAAAACAAGACCTATCTGGTCGTTCTGGTTTCAACCAATTTTGAGCAGTTCCAATTTTGAGCATTTTCTTCACTTAGAACATGATCACTTTATCATCTAATAGAAGCTACCTTGGCAACAGTTGAAAAAATATCACCAAAATCAATTCCTGGCACCTGGGATAACCTTTTTCTACCAACTGAGCTTTGTATTTCTCCACCTTTCCTTCTCCATTTGTCTTCTTCTTGAACACCCATTTGCTGCCAATGGGTTTCCTTCCAGCCAACAACTCCACTAGATCCCAAGCCTCATTTTTGTGCAAAGATACCATTTCATCAACCATGGCCTCTTTCCAGAGTTTTTCATCCTCTAATTATACTGCTTCCTTCATAGTTATGGGATCATCATCAGTAATAGATAAAGAAAAATTTGAACAGAAAGTAGATGGACTATACCTTTTTGGTTGCCTTCTTTCTTGAACTGATCTTCTCACACCCAGAGTTTGTGGCTCTTCATCTTGTGATTCCTCCTCTGTTGTAGAGTCTGATTCTTCCTCCTTAAGCTCAAATTCTATCTTCTTAGGTTCCTTTGGTTGGGTTTCATGTTTAATAACATCTTTTACCTCTCTAAACACCACATCTTAGTTGTACACAACCTTCCTTGTTACTGGGTTCCAAAGCTTATAACCCTTTAAACCATCCTTATACCCAATAAATATGCACTTTTCAGATTTACTATCCAACATGGTTCGTTTCTCCTTTGGAACATGTACATATGCATCACATCTGTTGGGTTGGTGGGGCCTGACCCAGGTTCGAAAGTGATTTAGCCAAGCAAATCCCAGTACTACTGGCCCTTTCAACAATAGTCCGTGGAGCGTGGACTAAGGTCTCAACCGAAGTAGTATGGGAGGGTGCTGGAACTAGGTTTCCACACCTTAGGGATGTCTTGATGAAGGTTATGGAGGTTCGCGGTCCAAACTTGCATGCTTGCGCTACTCCGCACAACTGTCTACCCTTTGAAACCTGTGCCACTACCTCTGTGCACCTTTGTAAGGGCATGAAGAAAGTACTATCCTAATCTCTATTCTTACTACGCTATTATATTAGTTCTTAACTTAACTTGTGAGGGCCAAATATTCTTATTACTTTATTCAACATTCAGGTAAGTGCGTTTGATCATAAACAATATAAATGCATAAAGATAAATAGAAACATAGATGCACAATATTCTGTATCAAACTCATCTTTATTAGTATTCATTTTCAAGTACAATCTCACTTATAGACCCAACTCTGCCCTGCGCACTCAGCTATAGGGGTCCACGCACTCAACTGTGGACTCTACTAGGCCTTTGCGCACTTAGCTGCAGAGCCTCTTCCTAAAACTATGACCCAATACACTTAAACTTTCCCCCTATGCTTTGACCATGCCTTTGCATCTATCTATTACTTGCTTTTCTTCCCAAAACTATCTTTACACTTAAAGCCTCACTCTATTCCAACACAACTTTACCTTATTTTACAATTCTTAGGGTGGACAACCCTATGACGCATCCCAGACTTTTGTGCTTCGCGCCTACACTTTGCAGAGTCTTACAATACAAATGACAAAAACTCGAGTTTTAAGCCCCAAAACCTACTGTGGGGGATCCCATGCCCAATAGGCCCCTAACAAAATCATTGTGACTCATCTCGAGTCACTCTGTTGGTGCGTCGATCTTGGCATGGAGCCCCTCCAACTGTGCCTATGTTGTGCGAAGGTCCACATTGCACTACTCTACCATCTGCTGGATCTGCTCTACTCTTTTTGTTGAATGCTCGATGTCAGGGGTAGATCCCTATCTTAAGGCATGCACCACCTTCATTTGTGCAAGCTTTCCTTCGATATTGGCAGTGATGCAGAAGGCCTCATCAATCCATGGCTAGATGTATGCTTTAAGTACTGCCTCTTTTTGTCACGCGACATCCACCTATTCCTTCAATGCCTTCATTTGTTGTAGCTTCACTAACCGCTGGGTCAAGACAACTATCTACGTCGTTCCATGCGAACTATCATACTGCACTTGGAGCTCCCACGCTTCTATTTCTAGGCGCTGTATGGTGGGGTCCTCCAGTAATGAAGTGAGGACCACGAGGGATTCTTCCAACATTATAGTACAGTCCTGCACTGCTTGTCCTATCTACTCCAGCCCCTTTTGGATAGCGCCAACATGCTATTCCCTAACTTCTGGGGGCGTGGATGACTACACCTTTAATCATAGTTTGGTAATCTAAAGGTTGAGGTCCAGTTGTATCCTCGTTTCTTCCTCCTTTGCCTCACCGAATCCACTAGCTAATCTGTGAATTCCCACTCCTACTGGTAGGTTTGTCACAATTTCTAGCTCTAGGGTGTGCCGACATGCTTCCTCTACTATCTGTTCCATTTGCTGATTTTGTGCCAATGCTTCATCGCGTTGTAGACTATGCTCCTTGATGTTGATTCATTGTTCACTGAGCATTTGTGTGACGCGTCCTTCCCTAGCGCAAAGTTATGTGGTCATTCCGTCCTGTAGCTAATATAATATATCCCGCAGAAGGGCAGTCAAGTTTAGGCCAAGTCCCTTAACTTGGCCCACCATGGCTCTGTCCTCTGTGCTGTCTGTTGTTAGTGTTCCTTCCAGCAGTGCGACGGTGTTAGCCATTTTGGCCCACAGCAACTGCTCCATTACTGATGTACCTGTGGCACCATACACAGCTACCGTTCCCTCCTGGGGGGTCACACCTAAAGTTGTTGCAGTTGTGCCCTAAGGGCCCCCAACACATTTTGTTGCTCCGTCATTGCTTCTTGAAGCATTTCCCTAGTGACCTCACGAACTGTGTTGTCGATGTCGTATAGATCACCTTCTGTCAATGTAATGGGTTCACCATCCAGTTTGGAAGCCTTGGTCTTCTTCAGTGTAAGGGGTTCACCATCCATTTGTGTAGATGTCATGCTTGGGTCCACACCTTCTGTCGTGTCTTCTGTCCCGTATCCTCTAGTCAGGTTTGAGCCTCTTTCCTCCCACGTCGTGGTGGCCTTGGTTGTTGGTGCTGCTGCTACTTTTTTGGTAGCCTTGGTCTACTCTTTGGCGGCCTTTGCTACCTCGCAAGAAGCCCTTACCTCCTTGGCCAACTGCTCATTGCACTTCTACTGTGACAACAACTTGGTGGCATCCTTCTATTTTTGTATCACTATCTCATTGTGTGCTGCTAGATCCGGGGTGTGCCACTTGGGTGGCCATGAGTCAAGCATAGTGAAAACGACATCATCAATCGCAATGAAAGGAAGTTTGGTCCATGTCTGTGATGGATCCTTACGCACCTTGATATACACATTGTGCATATCCACCTTAAAGTCTGCAAAGGTCCTCAGACTGTCATACATTATGGAGGATAGGTGCGACCTTTTGTTGATCCACATCTGGATGCTCGCCTCCATGAGAACCTAGAATATCTTTGTCTCGCATATTCATGTGGTGTTCTTTGTCGCCTAGAGCGACGCATATTTTGCCACCTCTGGTAAGTCTTGTTGAAGGGGAGGGAGCTGAATTTCCTTAGGCAGTTCCCCTGTCACCAATAAGATAGACAAGAGCAACCATGCGTAGTGGAAGGTCTTTCCCTGCTCATGAGTTTCTTTGCAGTTGGTTAGGAATTCCTCACACAGGAATTCAACCTAGTTTAATTGGACCCCCTCCACTCATTGTTCGGCCAGTGCGACGACCATCGCTGGTACCTCATTACTGTGGCATTTTCTCATCACCTTCCTGACAAGCAGCTGGGTGGCTATGCACACCCCTTTGTCTTGAATGCTACTAATTATGTAGCCTCTTTGCTTCTTTTCCAACTTGTATTTCTTCTTCATGGCCTCTCTAAGCGCCAAATCTCTACTTTTGCCAGCTATTTTCGTGGGGTCCCTTCCCGTACAGGGAAGCCAAGAAATCCTGTGAATAAGCTCTGTCGTGATGGGAATAGGCTCCTCCAACCACAAGTACCCATTATACACCAGGAAAAGCAGTTGCCTGATGAAAAAATCGTGATTGGTGCCTAGTGAAAGTGTGGAATCCATAGTAGGTGGAGTATCCCGGCCTCCTCCACACTACATAGCCATTTTTGCAGCTCTAGCACTGTAACTGATCCCTCCTTGCTCTGTTTCATGAGTTTTCTAGTATCCAAATGTGGGAACATTTTGTTGTTCGCGATATCCCAATCTTCAAATTTCATCATGGGAACGCAACCCAGAATTGAGCCTTCAAACAAGATTCCATTTGGGAGGAGCGAGGTTTGGAGTGCGCTCTTAACGTTTTCCAAATCCTTGGGTACTTTTTCATTCCCTCTCCATAGAGGGACATACTCAGCAGTTTTGCTATAGCATGCACTGGTTGAATGTCTTCCTCCATTTCTTCATCTGCCTCGATCTCTTCTATGAAAGCCTAGAGATCCTCCTCCTCATCAACTATCTCAAGATTAATAGTCTTGCCCTTGTCTTCCATAGACAATTTACCAAACCACAGATTTTGCGAAGACATGCAGACTGGCCCTGCTGCCTGTGGATCATTTTTAGTCCTCGGCATCCTGGGTGATTTTGGAATTTCTAGTGCATCCCCCACCAGCAGCGTAGGGCTCTACGCAACTTCCTTGGTTGTCAACATCATTCTATTCAAGAAGTCTTGTGTCTCCTTTGGCAATGTCTCAAACACTACATTTGCTCTTGAAGCCTCCAAATTCGTAAGGTCCATACCCACTTGATAGCACAACAATTGAATTCTCAAAAAGCCAAGGGTTGTTTGCTGAGTAACCACCTATGATTTATAAGCTTTTTTGAATTCAAATTCGATCGTTCCCCCCTCATTCGGCCCATTAACGCTAGATTCACGGCAGATCATCCCAGATCTAGTTCTGACTTCGTGTCTTAATTGCCAACTTCTTGCTCCTTGTTGTCTTAAATTGGACATCTTGTCATGAACAATGACACCAATGGTCACTTCCCAGCCTACCCGTGCAACAGCGCAACCCCCTATGCGTGGGTGCAACCCCTGTGACATACTAATCCTGTGAGTACTCCGTTGATCATGTAACTCCCTCACAGAATCTTTTATAGTCTCGTGCTCTCTTTCAACTGCTTGGAGCACTGAGACTGTGCTCCATATGGATAGTTAGGTGGTCACACCACTTGTGTGAGGCTTCAATTCACCTTCCAGCCTGGTCCACAGGTACCCCTCAATTACCCTTGCGACAGTCATTTCCGCGCATTCCTCCTTATGCAGTGTGCTCCCTTGGTTACTCTGTTTGGTAAGGTGTGGTCACAGCCATGGTAGAAGAGTCACAAATGCTTGGTGACAATATTCTAATGCAGCAGTATGGTTACTCATATCTTGTCCCGTCATTCTTAGATTATCGACATGACATGCTTGCGCAATTTTGTTTTCTAGCTTTTTGATCTCTGCGTCCATTAACATGCTTTTCTACCTCATTTATACCCAATCTTCTTTGAGTTCGCGAAGCTTAAGGTTCCCTCATCGAATGGCCTTTTGAATTTGCATATGTTTGTCCTTGCGCGACTGCATAATTCCTTCATCCTGGTCCTCATGTACTATTACAACTGTGGGATCTATTGAGTGAGGATTCCTTTCCTCCAAAACTATGGTCTCGACTTTGCTCTTCAGCTTCGGAATCATTTTCATGCTCAGGTTCTTACACATGGTCTTATAGGCCCATCAGACCATTGGTATGCACAGGTCCCAATCAGTTCGTCTCGCATGGTGAACTCTGTTTAGGATTCCACATACCCTCTTGAATGCTTCTACGTGAACCATTTGTGGTGTGTGTCACCTTTCCTGCTACTGCATCCTGTTCTGATTTTTTATCCTTAGTTTGGGGTGTGCTTGTGTGGACTACACAACACACGTCTGTACCCATCGACATAGGTGGGTGCGCAAGCTGCTCCGTTCTTGCTTCCCGGCTCTCATTTGAAGATGGGGTCTTCCAAGCTGTAGGTGCATCATCCTTCTACATTCGCACCAGTCCTCAAATTTTTCTTGATGTGTACCCCACCATCGTGCGGGTGTTGCGCACAGTGCCCATTTCAAGGCATCAAACAACTATTGTTCCAGTACTGCACTTTCAAATTTGCTCAAGAATTCATCCACCACTGTCAATCCATCATATGTCAGAAGCTCTCATGCCTCTGTTGTCACGCAACACAATGATCTAATCATAATGTTGCAATTCAACGTTGTCACTTCATGCAACTGATTCTGCCAACGCTTTACTTCTTTGTATGAATCCGAAGTGTAGCAGCTTTCGCGCTCCCACGAGATCCTCCCATCTACAGTCGGATTCACCCACTCTTGGTCTCACATAGTTATCTTGTAAATATAATCAAGATAATTGTCGATGTCGTCATCGCGCACTGGTTCAGTGTAGCGTGCTCCTTCGGCTGGGTCCAGTGGGACAACTACGCATAATGACTTTTTCTCGAAGATCATCTTGTGCTTCTTCAGGTTGATGACTCCATTCATATCGGTGGCCCAGTCTATTCCTAACAACATGGGATAAGGATTGCTATCGTCGATGATCTCTATTACTTTGAAATTTGCTTGTGTGCTCACATTTTCAATATCAACTGTTACCCCTTGCAACCTTCCCATGGGCAAAATCTTTTGTTGGTTCACCATTTGTAATTGAATAGGGGACCACTGTAACACAGATCTGTCCATACATTCCCATGTTTGCTTTGGGAATACATTCACGTCGAAATCTAGATCTAGGATTACCTGATCCATTTCATATTCCCCAATTTATGCAGTCAACCTCATTTCTCTTCTAGTCTGCAATGCATGCTTCCACAGTTTCTAGACGACACACAGTTCACCTGACCCCACGCACCTAGTGATCAATTCCTATAGTCCTTTAACCACCTTGTTGTCATGCAACAGTTTCATGCATGTCTCTAGAAAGGTAGTAATCATTGAAGGATCCATTCCTGGCTCTGGTTGATCCTTATTACTTGAAGTGGAGGCCTCCACGAAGCTCTTATTAGATTCCATGAATGTCTCCTTTGCGCATTCTAAGTCAAACTCGGGTTCCTTTGCAGGAGCCTTGCGAACCCATGTACTTTCCTCTGACTGTTTTCCCTTATCTTCTCCCATGGTTGGACCACTTTTGAGCATCATGTTTACATTCAGGTCCTCTTCGTGCAATTCAGACCTCATCATTTGTATATTCTAAGTTGGGGGAAGCTGGAATACCCCTTTTTCGCACACCTTTGTGATCAATGTAGGATAGTCTATTGTTTCATGATCAAAATGAGCATAATACATATAGGATATCCTCGTCGGGTTGGTACAGTTGCGAGCATAGTGGCATGGTCCTCCGCAATTGTAACAAATTAACTGTTCGCAGCCCCTTCCTGGTCCCATTCCACATCGTTCTCGACCTCACCCCTGAAATCCAGTGCGTGTCATCCTCACATCTAGGTTGAGGGCTTGCGTTTCAGTCTGCATCCTATAGGTTGGGGTCTAATTCATCATTAGCTAGTAACTACGGCAAGTGCGCTCAGTGTGGCCTATCGACCTACAGAAATTACAAAACAATTGTTGGGGTGTATGTGTATATTTCTGCAGCGGATGAAAATTGTCCATCGTGTGTTTCCCTCCTATCTAACAGATCGTGCACCATAAAGCAGGTGTCACGCTCGGCCCTGCCTGCACCTCCGGTCTCAACGACATTGGCCCTCCTCCTACCAAGTAGTTTGTGAACACTGGACAATGATCCTTATCATGACCCTAGCCTTTGCATTTTATGCACCATACTTCCTCGCGTGCCTATGGCCATGGTGCCCTATCTTGCTTCAAGATTTGCATTTCTAAACATAGATTCTATAGTTGCGCGTGGATTTGCTGAACTCCCAACCCAGGGTCCTGTATCGGGGTCTCGTGTAATCTCATCGCCATCTCCAACGCTTTGGCCTGGGTAGAAAGTTTTTGCTCTGACAACATCGTCCTCAAGTGTGGTGTCAGAGATGCTACAAACCATGTGTGATTCTGTGCATCCGTTAGCGTCATATTGGCCTCGCGGATTGTACTCTTCAACCTTTGGTCCAAATCCTAGGGAGTCTCACCCAGATGCATCGTGATCTCTTTAAACTCGATGATTGACTGTGTCTCTCATTTTTGCCTGCTAAATTCATTGTTCAATGCATTCTGGATCTCTACTATCCTTGCATTTGGGTGGTTTTTAGAGTGCTTGATGTACCACATTAATGCGCAATCCTGTAGCGTGCTCACCAATGTCGCCTTCTTAATGTTGTCATCTGTGACACCTTGTGCTTCCCATACTTCTCTTACCACGAACCAGAATTGGTATGGATCCTCATTCCCTACTCCTATGAATACTGTTAGTTTGATCGCGTTCATCATAGTGAACCGTGGATGTGGTGGAGGTGGAATGGGTGGAGATGGAGGTGAAGGAGGTGAAGTGGGGGATGGTGTGGGTGGTAACCATGGAATCCAGTTCCTTATCAAACTGACCGTGCTTCTCGGCGAAACTTTCGTGAGCTCGTCCTCACTCTCCCGTGAGGGTGAAACTAAGGGACTTTTTTCTAATTCTTCTCTACTTCCGCTTCTGTAGATTCTTCCGCTCCATGTAGTCCCAAACATTAATTTATTCGCATAACCCACTTTTCACATAACAACATCTTAATCTAGGTCTTCAAAGATTTAATATAATTACCTTGTAGTCCCTTGAGAAAACGTCGCTCTGCCTTGCTGTAAATGATGGTCATGTCCACCGCGAACTCAGTGATAAATCCTCCTATTATTCGTTCGATCCAGTGGTCCACAGCTCATGCTATATTATATTCTGAGGCTTCCAGTCTACGCACTAATTCTGGAGTCCACACTATCGGTTAATCAAGCCTACACCTTCCCTAGCTATTAGCTAACCTCACAATCCACTCATATAGTTCAGAAGGAAAGGATGCAAAGAAAATCTCATGGATTTCCATATACATGTACGATCCAACCACTTTTTCTCAAATACTTGCAGAGTTATATTTTCATGTGTCACAAACTCGTGAATCTTCGTGTCCAACCACTCTTCAATTTCCTTCCTTGTTGGCTTCCATTGGCATGACATTAGACATCCCTTATGCAAATGCCGATCTCGACAACGGAACCATTTGTTGGCTTAGTGGGGCCTGACCCAGGTTCGGAAGTGATTTAGGCAAGTAAATCTTAGTACTACTAGCCCTTTCGGCAATAGTCCACGGAATGCGGATTGAGGTCTCACCCGAGGTAGTATGGGAGGGTGCTGGAACCAAGTTTTCGCACCATAGGGATGTCTTGATGAAGGTTATGGAGGTTCGTGGTCTGAACCTGTGTGTTTGCACTACTCCACACATCTTTCTACCCTTCACGACCTATGCCACTACCTCCGCGCACCTCTATAAGGGCACGAAGAAAGTACTATCCTGATCTCTATTCTTACTATGCTATTATATTAGTGATTAACTTAACTTGTGAGGGCCCAATATTCTTATTACTTTATTCAACATTCAGGTAAGTGCGTGTAATCATAAAAAGTATAAATTCATAAAGATAAACAGAAACATAGAATCACAATATTCTAAATCAAACTTATCTTTTCAAGTACAATCCCACTTACAAACTCGACTCTGCCCTATGCACTTAGCTGCAAGGGTCTACGCACTCAGCTGTAGACTCTACTAGGCCTCTACGCACTCACCTGCAGAGCCTCTTCCTACTACCATGACCCAATACACTTCAACTTTCCCCCTATCCTCTAACCATGCCTTCACATCTATCTATTACTTTCTTTTCTCCCCAAAACTATCTTTACAGTTAGAGCCTTGCTCTATTTATATAATCCCATGGTCCGCGGACCATGGGTAGGCCGACACAAATTTACATTATTTTACTATTCTTAGGGGGGACAACTCTATGACTCATCCTAGACTTTTGCATTCTGCGCCCACACTTCGCTGAGTCTTACAATACAATTGACCAAAACTTGGGCTTTAAGCCCCAAAACCTGCTGTGGGGGATCCCATGCCCAACAACATCCAAATACCTTCAGATGTGAAAGAGAGGGTTTCTTACTAGTACATACCTCTTATGGAGTCTTATCCTCCAACAATGATGAAGTGATCTATTGACTAGGTAACATGCTATCTCCACTGCCTCTGCCCAGAATTCCTGTCCTAACCTGGCACCACTAAGCATGCTTCTTACCCTTTCCATCAACGTCTTATTCATTCTTTTTACAAATCCATTTTTCTCAGGTGTGTATGGAGTAGTGTTTTTCCATGCTATACCACACTTCTTACTAAATTCTTCAAATTCCTTGCTGCAAAACTCTCCATCGTTATCCTTTCTCAACACCTTTATCTTCTTCTTTGTCTGGTTTTCCACCAGAGCCTTAAATTCTTTAAACCTGTCAAAGACTTTAGATTTCTTCTTAAGGAAATATATCC
>APFE031417491.1:53092-68625 GCA_000404065.3 Pinus taeda | reverse complement strand
TTTTTTTTTTTTTTTTTTTTTTTTGTTATGGGACCATCTTCATACAAACAAGGCATCACCATTCTAATCGATCTAGTAGATCTCCCACCGAAGAGGGTCTACCAAAGGCCCGAGCGAAACTCCTCAGCAACAAAGGCATCCCCTTGAAGCTAAAATAGCTTTGATACCAAATGTAGGTTTTAACCCTGTATAGAAATTACATGCATACAAATTCTAAAACACAAAAAATAAACAATGTGATAGCATAACGCATAAAACAAATATATATAGAGATTTTCCCCTAGATCCCAAAACCGAGACTACCAGCTTGATTTTTCATTATGTTCCTTTCAATGTTACAATACATATTTATACATGCTGAAGCATCCAATACCATGGACCGAAAACCATTGCGTCCAAATCCATGTGCACAAATCATGCATAAAACCATAGGTAGGTCTGCCCAAACTAATATAGGGTCCAAAAAACAAAATTTTCCTAGGTGCTGCCCTGGACCCCATAGAGGGGGGTTATCTGCACCCCTCAAACCCCATGTGACCCCCCCGCTACACAATCGGTGCAACGAAGGGGGGGCTCCGCCCCCCTCTAACCCCCTCGTTTAACTACATGGGTTAGTCATGGAAAAAATATAACACAACCCAACAAGATCCATGTCATAAATGATATTATTAGGTTGACCATGATCCAAGCTATCATGCATGTAGGATTCTTGGATGAGTTATGGAAAATATTTGTTGAGATTATTCTTTGTTTCTTCATTACAGATTATGAATTTTCTTGAAAATGGATGAAGTGGTTGAAGTTCAATAGCCAAATTAAATATCCTTCCCTGAGGGTTAAATTTTTTTAAGTGAATAAAAGAAAAATCCCTCAGGAAGGAATCATCATCCCATGTGATGACATCAATGAAAACATTGTGCAGATAAATAAAAAACTAGCTGAAATCACACATACCACCATGGTGATAGGGAACTAACATAACCATTAGCCTTAGTTGAAGTTCTCTACTCACCTAACTTGACTTAGGATTCTGAGAAGACATGGCCAGTTGCTTATCAAAAGAGGATTCAACATTTAAATCATGAGATCCAACAAAAGATAGATGTTCAATACTAGTGCAAAACTCTTCAATGGTAAGCATGCCGTCTTCTTACCTGAAAGAAAATCTTCGATAATCATGTCAGACTCCTTTGAAAATCATCCAACCCCCGATCCTCATGTAGGGACAAAGGTTCATCCAACTTTCTTGATTGACCATTACCATATGATTAAGAGAGAAGAAAATCATCGGGGTCGTGGTCATCCACAGGTTCTCCTTGATTAACCGGTGCAAGATTAACAAGAGAGATATTAGGATTTGAAGATGGTTGATTGATAATATCAGATGAATCACCATCAAGAGATACATGTGAAATAAATATGAGTTGTTCATCAGTAGATTGATCTTCTGATTCAAACATTGATTTAGGTCCAAAAGACGAAACCTCAAAGGGAGGAGGACATGGGAAAATGAGAATTCTTGGTTCTTCTTCTGGAAGTTGAAATTCTTCATGTTAAGAGGGATCCTATTCAAAATATTTCCTTAACATCTAGAATAAGAATCGAAGCTTTTCATCCAAAAACCACCATTCCACATCCTCATCTTGAAACTGATAACAAAGATGAAGGAACCTATCAACAAAATGCTCAATAGATTCAGTCAATTCCATTCTAAGTTGATCAATTTCATCAATAACATCTTGATATTCATATTTATCAAACAATAAAAAAATCTCATTAAACAAGTGATTTAAAGATGTGATAAAAATTGTGGGTGAATAATAACACCATTTCTTCACATGACCATCCAATGTAAGGGTAAAAATCATGTAACGGTTTCTTCTGAATCAACACCATTCAAGAAGAAGAATTGAAAAAATCAACATCATACCCAAGAACAGTTGATGTACCCCTGCCATCAAATTTAGATTGTGACAAGTCATATAAAAATTCCATGGAGATTGAAAGATCTAGATATTTTGTAAAAGACCTTTGGATTATGATTTTGGATGAATCCATTGAAGGTAATAGATTCAAATAGACTTCACAAGCTCAACTTGTCATCTGGCCCTCCTTCTAGCACCAGAAATGTTGATTGCGTTGGATTCTACTAACATTTCAAGGGGATCTCCCTAACGTATATTCCCAACTAGACCTCACATCGTTTAGTATAAGAATCCCATCCGGTCATACGGTCTGACCACCATTGGAATGGTTTTCGAAGAAATGCCTTTCTTACAATCGGACATAAGAGAACACAATGCCTCTTTGGGTTAGTAAGGATGTGAGATTTGTGAGACACTCAATGTAAGGTGTATGAGCGAGACTTCCATGGATGGTGAAGTAAATGAGCCACCGATTAGAAAAGTAATAATACTATCCTAAAGGGGGACCTAGGGTAAATATAAAGACTTGTTGTGTACCTACATATTAGTCAGGTTGATAAACAAAAATTGTTAAAGCATAACAAAATTCACTCAATAACATCCATAACCGAGGAACGAAATAGTTCATTGAATTAGCATGTAAAAGAAACATATATCACACACATAATGATAATAGTCCAACTATATACACAATACATGTATGAAGGAATGTTGGCTCATTAAGCTTCTGATTATAGGTGTAAGATCCCAAGAACGCTGTTACATGAGTGAAACACTATCCAATAGTGGAAGACAAAGCCACAACTTGATTCTCTAAATAATAATATATCTCCTATGTAGTACAAGAGAAACCAAGGCTAGGTCTCCAAAATCTCGGAAAAAGCCTGATCCCCAAAAGCACGTTGCTTGAGTTATGAGGAGCTATTTATAAGAAATACAATGACTCTTGAACTTCTCATGAATTTTACTTTTTGACTATTCATATTATAATATGACTCATTACATTCCAATGTGTGTCCATTCATATTCCACTTGTGCCGCTTAGAATTTATTACATAACATTTATAACATGAGACAATTTACACATGAGATAGTAGCCTAATAAGAAAAAATTGCTAAAAGAAAAAACTCATCAAATGGACATATTTTGTGCTTCTTCATGGAGTTAATTTGTGATATAAGTGTGTCATTATTTGAACTCCTTTGCGATGGCTTTGATCTGGTCTAGCAAGTCTCCTTTGTAGCATACCCTCACGTCCAATGCTTCTGACAATATGTTCTTGAAGCTTGATTGGACATTATTCCACATCCATGAAAGCTTCATGTGTGTCTTGACTAGTGCAAAGGCATATTGTTGAATAACATCTTTGGTCACTTCCAAGTTTTCCTATTTTATTACCTGCTTGATTTTCTCAATGTAATCTTTGATCTCCTGAAAGAAACCTCCTTTCCTTAGATTTATTCAAGGGATTTGATGGTCAGAATCCCCTACTTATGTGTAAGAGACTCAAACCCATTATGCATCTAGTTATATGTATCTGTATTGTTAACCGACTATGAAGTAATTATGTAGGTGGATTCTAAATTTCACTCTGTCTATTTATGTGGAGAGCTTATCCTTATTTTCCAAATGCTTCGAGGGATTTGGATATTTGGTAGTCCACTCTTGCATATGGTCAACTACTTTGGTTGCTATCTTCAAGAGCTTCACTATTTCTTGTGCATTATTTTGAATTTCAATGATATGAGCCATGACCTCTTGTATAAGTATCATCTCATTATATAGTCATGCCATGGTATCCTCCATTGGTCCCAACTCACCTAGCATGGATGAATTACATTTTGTGGTATTGGAGTTCTTTGATAACAACCATTGGTTCTTCGTAGTAATATTCTCTACCTATTGCTTATTTGCATAAAGTTCTCTTCTCAATCTAACATTCTCATTTAGAAAATACTTTGATTTATCTCGTGCCATTGTAGTGAATGCAACATTCTTTGCCATAACTGCCCACATATTTTTTCTAGTGTTGGAGGTGATCACCTTTTCTGTCTCTACTGAGACTCGGTTCTAAGGATCATTGGGAAAGTACCTTTCCCTTTACTGCATGATCCTCTTCTTCGTCTGATCAAATTTTACACTACAAACATCTATGACTATGTTTGTTGCTGGAGGTGTAATCCCCATCTCTCCAAATGGAAGATGTCCTCTTGTGAGTGGTTTTTCATCTGGAGTACTGGGCTCATCATCCATAGGCTACATTATGTCTTCTTCCTCATACTTGTCCTCCTCCAATTCTCGAGTCAACTATTCTTGTTCCAACCTCTGCACTGCTTCCTCCTCCTGAGACTGCTTTTGTTTTTCTTCCTCCATTTGTCTCCTCTCTCGTTATGTTTGTGTAGCTCCTATATTTAAAGGATTGTCTTTCCATTTTCTGTTGCTCTCACCTATGAGCTCATGATAAAGGAGGGCACATTGTTGCATGTTGAAAGGTTCAATGATGAGCCTACGTGCCTTTGTGATGCGTCCATGCACCCTAAGGTAAATAGGGCACACTGTAGCACTTTGAAGGGTCGACAATAAAGTCTTTGTGCCTTCATGATGCACCCATGCACCTAGGAAGGAAAATAGGTTAAATAAGGCACACATTTCGAGAATAAAGGATATTTGAGCTTAGTGAGTGTGCTCTTCTTGAAAATATACCCGAAACAAGTGAAAAAAGTAGAATTCGATGCTAAGATAGGGATAGGAATGATCTGGAATGCTATATAAGTTATTGTCGCATGCATTGTGGAAGATGAAAAGTTTCAAGAATGTGAAATGCTTCTTGCATGCGATAGTAAATAAACACTTGAAAGATGAATATCCAACTAAAATGCCAGAAAAAACAGTGCAAAACAAGAAATCGACAACAAACAAAGCAAGATTTGATAGTGAAATGATAAAAGAAGTAAATATTTATGCATGCAAACTTACTTGTTGCACTGGTTGATGAAGGGCTTGATGATTTATAGCTGTGCACTCAGATGAAATGATGATGAAGGAATGATTTCATGAGTTTATTTAAATATATCAACATACAAAACTAAATCATGCATGAGTGCCACTTTTTGTCGAATGAAAGGATCAATTAAGGAGGAGTTAAGGAGGTTCCTATTTTCTAGGAGTGTTCCCTCATGCAACAAGTTGGATCATGCATGCAACTGGATAGGGCACAAGTCTTCATCATGAAGGAGTGAGCCAAGGTAGGGTTCACTTTCTCATCTTGAAGGAGTGTGTCCAAGTAGGGCACATTTTCAAAGCACGAAGAGATTGCACTCACCTTAAGTGCAAGCCTTCTTCAACTCAAAGTGCGCTTTTTCTTTTCTGAGATATTTTCTTGCCTTTTGCTTGATTTTTGAATGTGTGCATGGTTAGAAGGAAAGTTTTTAAGTCAAGAAAAGCAATGAGTTCACCTAGCCACAACCTACTAACTCAAACAATTCTAATGGTTAAGTGATGACACTTGTGACATGTTGACTTAGGAGGATGAAACACTAGGAGAAAACACTCAAATAAAAAATCAAACCACATGACGACACATGGGGGATTGAAATGAAAGTTAGCATAGGCTCCAAAATTTACATAGGAAAAAATTTTGTAGGGTCATTTTCGCAGTGACAATAAGACCCTAAATCATTAGGTCTTTATAATATTTTTTTTTAAGAACCACAACTTTCATGATTCAATAGTGATAGTGTATATCATACACATATGCAAGTTTAGGAAGAAGTTGTTGGAAATAATACTGTGAGGGGCGGTGAATCAATATTATTAGATCAATAATTTAATTTCCCAAACAGATTTGTATACACTACTTCAGCTAAGTGAACTAGCATGTATACATGACGGTACTTAAATCAACCAACGTATATGCAGAGAACTTTGATTTACTCAATTTATCATGCATTGAACTTTAACTAGTATATCAGAGATTTATTAGATAATGCAGTAAAAGCAGAATAAAGCATCACATATAAGCAACACACATGAACACCAAGATATAAGGTGGAAACCCAATGTGGTTGAAAACCACCTACTACTGTCGTCTCTGTCTTCTTGTAATAATAAAAAATTATGTTTACAATCTTGTACTGGTGTAGAATTATACCAGTATGTAGGCTTCTACTTGTAGAAGGTTACAACCTTCTCTCGTTCTCTAGCTTCTGCTGTAAAGGGAGCTGCAACCCCCTAACTCTTGTACTAGCTGATATGTTTACTAGTACGTAGGTGACGACCTACAAAAGGCTACGACCTTCTTTCTTCCTCCAAGGACCACGTTTCATAAATTTTTAGACTAGATCCATCAACAACATCATAACTGCAATTCAATCATCAAATACATCTACATCAACCAATCACTAAGACTCAATCATCACTTTCTGAATGAACCACAACCAAATCAATCAATCACTTTGACAGCCCATAGTTAAATCACAATAAATCTGAACATTCAGAATACTGTCACCAGAATACATTAACCAGAACCAGAACCAGAACCCAGAACTCTACAACAGCAAGTAGAAACAACTGAAACATACTTCATAAGGTAAACACCACTTCCATGTGTCGAACCTGTGTGTATACACGCTTTTCTCAAAGCCAGCTAGCGTATACATTTGCAAGTATTAATTCATAATTTTGCAGCTATTCCAGACTTCAGATATATCCAGATCATAATATTTACAAAATAACACATGTGTCAGTGTTCAGATCTAGACTATACATGATCAAACCACATAATGATAATTCATTTCAAGCCTTAATATCCCGATCCATCATTATATCTTATCCTCCATCAACTGCTAAGGTTCATCCTTGGTTCAGATCAAGCACAACACCATAAGCCAATAACCTGCATACTAGATCTCACACTTCATCAAATATTTGATACTTGCACACCTGGCCTAATGATCTTCTCCTCCTTTTATAGTTTTAGGCCTTTCTTAATACCATGGACCAAAACCACTTAGGACCAATACCTTGGACCAAATACCTAGGGTTAATACCTCAGACCAGATACCTTGGACCAATACCATGGATCAAAATACCATGGACCAAATACCTCGCACTGAAAACTTAGCTTTCCAAGGTATACGTGCTTTTCCTTCCGTGAAAGTGTGTGTACGTATACGCCACTTGTGATTAGTCAACCTACGTGTATATGCAGCTTGGTCAAGGTGAACCTGCGTATACCTCTCTTTCTTCATTCTGTGAAGAATGAACTATAATTCTTTGTTGTTAACCTGCTGTACTGTGATATTTCATTTAAGTGAGTTGCCATCAAGGACAACACCTGTATCATAATTCCAACAATCTCCCCCTTTGGACTTGATGGCAACAACAACACCAAATCACTCTCCCCTTTTGACATCAAGGGCAAAGGGTCATGATCCCCCTTTGACATACATTATGCTGGTCATGCTCCCCCTGAGTACACGCTGAATTTTCTGATATGTTGAAATGTACTGATTGAGCTCTCATGATTGATTCCATGCTCCCCCTAAGCACAAGAAAAGCCTGTAAAAAGATTTTCTAAAAAAATAACATGACTCTATACATACATCACCAATGACCTTCCTATCACCAATGACTCATACATACATGCATCTCCCAACCAAGTGGGGATATACCAAATTTGACTCATCCACCCAACCAAGTGGGGATATACCAAATTTTACTCATCCACCCAACCAAGTGGGGATATACCAATTGTTTATACATGAATAAAACAAGAAATATTACATCATCTATCCCATGTAAAGTTGGGATATAAATTATATCATTCGTCCAAGAGGACCCATTCAAATGTATGAGAAGACATATCACACCCTAGACTTTTACATGACTTGAGTAGCCAATGTTATAAATATCTGAAGCCATAGCTAGACTCAGCAACCATAATGGCAACAATGCTGAATGTACGTGAAGGCTAATTCCCCCCTGAACCAGTGCTACCTATGCATTTTTAACAGGTCAAAGATCAAGGCATCTTTGTTAGTCAGATAAAATTAATGAACAGAGCATATCATCAATATCAGTCAGAGCACCCATATCAGAGCCTGCCCCATTTTTTTTCTTGCCTGAAAAAAATATATGCTCCTTGACCCATAGAAACCCACATGTGTACGCAAATTCACTTTAGAAAACACACATATAATCACCTTTTTCTGAAAAGTTTGTTTTAACAGTAGGATGATGCAGCAACTACTCCCAGTTTTTGTCTGAGATATTCAAATGTCTCTCTGGGTAGTGGTTTAGTGAATATATCAGCACCTTGTTCTTTGGAGGGAACATATTCCAATTTGACCTTTTTTTCAAGCACTTTTTCACATAAAAAATGGTATTTGATTGGTATGTGCTTGGTCTTGGAGTGCATGACTAGATTCTTTGAAATACTGATGGCACTTGTATTATCACATAGAATGGATATGGGTGGAGTGCATGTGATCTGAATGTCTTGCAATGTTTGCATCATCCAAAGTAGTTGTGTGCAACAAGATGCAGTAGCCACATATTCGCTTCAGCTGTAGATAACGCAACTGAACTTTGTTTCTTACTGAACCAAGACACTAACCTAAAATTTGTTTCTTGCTGCACCACCACTAGTGCTTTCTATGTCATCAACACTTCCTACCCAATATGCATTTGTATATGCATGAAGAGTAAGATTTGTATCTCTAGAATACCATAAACCAAAGTTTTGTGTTCCTTGAAGATATTTGAAAATCCTTTTGACCGCTTGAAGGTGTGATTCCTTTGGATTTGCTTGGAATCTTCCAACTATTCCTACTGCATGCATGATGTCAAGTCGGGTACCTGTTAGATAAAGTAGACTACCAATCATGGATCTGTAGGTTGGTTTATGTACTGTTGTTGATTCATCATTTGAGCTGAGATTACATCCTGTTACCATTGGGGTACATACATGTTTAGAATATTCCATGCCGTATTTTTTCAAGATCTGTTTGAGATATTTGGTTTGTGAAAGAAAAATACCATCTTTATTTTGTTGAACTTGTAGACCAAGAAAATAGGAAAGTTCACCAAGCAAGGAAATTTCAAATTCTTGCTGCATTACTGAAGCAAAATTCTGACTCATGGATTCTTCATTGCTACCAAAAATGATATCATCAACATAAACAACAATTATTAGCAATTTATCAGTGTCAATCTTTTTATATAGATTTCTATCTACTGACCCTTTTGAAAAACCTTGTTGGTGTAGATATTTGTCAAAGCGGTAATACTAGGCCCTTGGAGCCTATTTTAGACCATAGAGAGCCTTTCTGAGTTTGCATACAAGTTTTGCATCATTTCCAAGAATGAATCCTTCTGGTTTTTCAATATAGACTTCTTCTTCTAAATATCCATTAAGGAAAGCAGATTTTACATCCATTTGGTATACTTTGAATTTCTGAAAGCTAGAAAGAGCAATAAACATCCTTATGGCTTCAAGTGTTGGAAATAATACTGAGAGGGGGGGTGAATCAATATTATCTAATCAATATAACTTTTCCATTAACGTATTCAGATTTATATACATTACTTCAGTTAAGGAAAACCACATGTATACGCAATTGTGTATAATGCAACCAGTGTATATTCAGTAAACATATAAATTAGTTAGTTGCTTCTTAATGAGTGCATCAGAATATTATTAACCATATGATCAGCGAATAGGAGTGGTAAAGCAGAGAAAATCATCACACATGAACACCAAGATGTAAGGTGGAAACCCAATGTGGGTGAAAACCACCTGCTGCAATTTGTTTCTATCTTCTTTTAAATTAGAAACTTCTTTTTACAATGATTTTGTACTGGTGCAGTCTTATACCAGTACGTAGGCTACTACCTACAGAAGGCTACAACCTTCTCTTATTCTCCAGTTTCTTCTTGGAAGGGAGCTACAACCCCCTTAACTCTTGTACTAACTGAAGTACTAGTATGTAGGTGTTGACCTACAGAAGGCTACCACCTTCTCTTTTCTTCCAGGGACCACATTTCATAAATTTTCAGATTGAATCCATGAATATCAATCAAACATCAAGTGTATGTGCATCAACCAATCTCCTTTGTACAAACAAATACTGAATCAATGAATAACTTCTTAGAATGTTGTAACCAGAAAAACAGTAGTAGTAACCAGACACCAATTTTGAACCCAGAACACTGCAACAATAAACAGAAGTAGCTAAAACATATTCCAAGAGACATACGCTACTTCACTATGTAGAATCCTACATATATACACAGTTGTATCAAACCCAACTAGCGTATACACTTTCTTCACTTGCTGAACTTGCGTGTATACGTGCCTATGCTACGCCGAACCTGCGTACAGATCTATAAAAGATAATTTACCCTTTTACTTAATCAGATATCAGTTATACCCATATTCTCAGATTTATAGATCTAATCATGCACCAATTATAACACACAATGATATTACTATTCAAGCCTTAAGATCTCGACCCATCAATAAAGCTTATCTATCTTGTAACGCTTAGGTTCCTCCTTGATTTAGATCCAGCTACACGCCACAAACCAATCACCAGTATTCCAGATCTTGCTCTTCTTCAGATATTCAATGTTTGAGACTATTGCCTTGCCAAATGATCTCCTTTCCTTTTTATAGTCTTAGGCCTTACTCAAACCATGGTCCAAAACCATTGAGAACCAATACCAGGGATCCAATACCTAGCTTCAACACTCTGGATGCAATACCAAGGACCAAAACCATAGGTTCAAATATGTCGGATTAAATACCATGGACCAATCATAAGTTTTCGCACATGTACGTGCTTTTCTTTGCATGAAAGTGCGTGCATACGTATACACGCCTTTTGATCAGTAATCCCACGTGTATACGTGACTTTGTTAAGAGTAACATGCGTATACCTCATTTTCTTTCATTCTGAGAGCTTGAACTGTGATCTTCCATTTGAGTGAGTTGTCATCAAGGACAACACTTGTGCCATAGAGCCAAACCTGTGTCATAATGCCAACAATCTCCCCCTTTGGACTTGATGGAAACCCCAAGTCACTCAAAATCATCCTCCCCCTTTGACATGAAGGGTAAAGGGTTATGCTCCCCCTGAGTACATGCTGAATTCTTTGTTCTACTGTGTTGTCCAAGCTCCCCCTGACTGTAGGCAAGGTCTGCAAGAAGATGTTCTACAAAACGAAACATGACTTTATACATCATAAATGACCTTCCTATCACTACAGACTCATACATACATCCATCTCCCAACCAAGTGGGAATATACCAATATTGACTCTTCTACCCAACTAAGTGGGGATACATGATAAAACAAGAACATTACATCATCCATCCCAGGCATAGTGGGGAAACCAAGATAGGCCGTTACATGACCTTGATAAGAAAAGAAATATAAGACATAGAGACAAAATATCTACAACAAGATTATGCTAGTCAACAACAACTAACATCAGCAACATCTGTCAATCATCATTCAGATCAACAATCATGTTCTCCTTCTGCACCTGTTCCATCTGAGACCAAACAAATGTGAAATTTGAACCAAGATTTTCTAAGATAATGCCAACAATGAATTATTAGAAGAATATATGCTCCCCCTGAACCTGTGCCAGATGGTTTCTGTCAGACCCAAATCAGACTCTTTTCATCCAGAGCCTGGCCCACATAATGTCTTCAAACCAACGTAAACGCGACTATATCTTCATAAAATGGAATATGTACGCGGATCCTCCACATGAAACTCACATACAACCACTTTTCTTTGAACCATACAAGATTTCACGGAAAGATGATGCATCAACTACCCCCAGCTTCTATCTGAGGTATTCAAATGTCTCCCTGGGCAGTGGTTTGGTGAGTATATCAGCAACTTGTTCCTTAGAGGGAACATACTCCAATTTGACCTTTTATTCAAGCACTTGTTCCCGGAGAAAATAATATTTAATAGGTACATGCTTGGTCCTTGAATGCATGACAGGATTCTTTGAAATACTTATTGCACTTGTATTATCACAATAAATGGAGATAGGTGGAGGACAAGTGATTTGAAGGTCTTGCAATGTTTGCATCATCCAAAGGAGTTGTGTGCAACAAGATGCAGCAGCCACATATTCTGCTTCAGCTGTAGATAATGCAATTGAACTTTGTTTCTCATTGAACCAAGATACTAATCTGACACCCATAAAGAATGCACCACCACTAGTGCTTTTTCTATCATCCACACTTCTTGCCCAATCTGCATCTATATATGCATGAAGTGTGATATCTGTATCTCTAGGATACCATAAGCCATAGTTTTGAGTTCCTTGAAGATACTTGAAAATTCTCTTGACTGTCTGAAGATGAGTTTCCTTTGGATTTTCATAAAACCTTCCAACTATTCCTACTGCATGCATAATGTCTGGTCGGGTACCTGTTAGATAGAGTAGACTACCAATAATGGATCTATAGGTTGATTGATGTACTGCTTCTGATTCATCATTTGCGCTGAGGTTGCACCCTGTTACCATAGGGGTACACACTGGTTTCAAATCCTCCATCCCATATTTCTTCAAGATCTGCTTGAGATACTTGGTTTGTGATAGAAAAATGTCGTCTTTATTTTGTTGGACTTGTAAACCAAGAAAATATGTGAGCTCACCAAGTAGGGACATTTCAAATTCTTTTTGCATCACCAAGGCAAATTTTTGACTCATGTCTTCTTCATTACTACCAAAGATGATATCATCAACATACACAACAAGTATTAGCAACTTATCATTACAAATTTTTATATATAGATTGCTATCCGTTGATCCTTTTATAAATCCTTGTTGATGGAGGTACTTATCCAACCGATAATACCAAGCCCTTGGAGCTTGTTTCAGGCCATAGAGAGCCTTTTTGAGTCTGCATACCAGTTTTGGATCATTTCCAAGAATAAAACCATTTGGTTGCTCAATATATACTTCTTTATCCAAGTCTACATTCAGGAAGGCAGACTTCACGTCCATTTGAAATACTTTGAACTTATGAAAGCTAGAAAGGGCAAGAAACATTCTTATGGTCTCAAGTCTAGCAACTGGTGCAAAAGTTTCTTCAAAGTCTATACCTTCTTGTTGAGCATACCCCTTACAGACAAGTCTGGCCTTGTTTCTAATTACATCTCCATTTTCATTTAACTTATTTTTGAATATCCATTTTGTTCCTATTACATTCTTATCTTTTGGTCTAGGAACCAATTCCCAAGTGTTATTCTTTTCAATCTGCTCAAGTTCTTCCTCCATGGCCTTGACCCAGCATTCATCTTTGCATGCCTCTCTTACATTTTATGGTTCAGTGGAGGAGAGTAATGCTAGATAACTTGAAGCTTTTGAAATGGTTCTTCTTGTTTGTACACCTGCCTCTTTCCGTCCCAAAATTTGGGTTTCTAGATGATTCTTCTGAACGTACCTAGATGGAGTCTTTTCTTCTATTCTTGTCTGTTCTTTTGGTGCCTCATGGGTTTCTTCTTCATCATGAATCTGATTTGATGTTGAAGGATAGTCTTCATCATCTTTGAAATCTTCAGATTTTACTTGCCTAGGAGTGTTCCCTTCTTTATCAACTACTACATCAATACTTTCAACAATTTTTCCAAGTCTTTTATTGTAACACTTATATGCTTTGCTGTGGGGAGAGTAACCAAGGAGAATGCCTTCGTCTGCTCTAGGTTCAAACTTGCCAAGGTTTTCATCAATATTTTTAATGTAGCATTTGCTTCCAAAATTTTTGAAGTATTTTACCGTGGAAGTCTTACCATACCAAAGTTCATGAGGAGTCTGAGTGTTGTTTACCCATATGTTTGTCTTATTGAGAATAGTAACTGCAGCAAATTCGGCTTCACCCCAGAAGGTTACGGGAGTTCCAGACTCATCAAGCATAGCACGGGCCATTTGTTGAACCGTTCTGTTCATCCTTTCCACTACTCCATTTTGCTGAGGGGTCCTTGCAGTAGAGAATTCTCTTCTTATTCCATGTTCTTCACAAAAATTGAAAAATTCATCCGAGGTAAATTCCCCTCCTCGATCAGACCTGAGGCATTTGATTTTGCGATCTAATTCCTTTTCAACCAAGGCTTTGAATTCTTTGAATTTATCAAAATCTTCGTCTTTATGCTTCATAAGTCCTATCCAACACATCTTGGAAAAGTCGTCAATGAACAATATAAAATATTCTTCTCCTCGAGGAGACCTTTTCCTGGATGGACCACATACATCAGTATGGAAAAGTTCAAGTGGCCTGCGGGCTGATCCTTCCTTCTCAGGGAAATTAGTCCTAGCTTGCTTACCAAACTGACATGATTTGCATATTGTATTGTCTAGAATTTTGATGTCAGGGAAATCACGAACCGCCTGATATTTGCATGCTTTCCTTATCTGAGAGAAGCTTAGATGCCCCAATCTTCTGTGCCATAACCAGTATTCATCATTCTTGCTTAAATAGCATTGTTGTTGTCCTCCTTGGAGAATGTATAAATTATTTGGAGTTCTTATGCCTTTGATCATTGTTTATCCTGTATCGAGCTCACGAACAATGCATTCATTTGATCGAAAGAGTACTTCATTTCCTTGATCACACATTTGACTGACACTTACTAGATTATGCTTTAAGACATCAACATACATAACATTTCCAGCCTTGACCTTTTCTTTCAAAAGAACAGAACCTTTACATTTTATGAGTGCAGGGGTGTCATTTCTAAATGAGACCTTCTTTTCCTTTTCTAAGGCACTATATGACTATAGCTTTTCTTTATCACCTGTCATATGTTTCGAGCATCCACTATAGATGTACCACTTCTTTTCTTGTCCTTCTGCATATAAGGCTATCCCACATCTTTTTGGTTGTAATTCTTTCTTTCTCCATGTTTTAGGATTCAATGAAACTTGCTCCTTCTGAGTTGTTTGCTGAAACCTACTCCTGCATTCAGAATCTTCATGACCAAAGTTGTTACAAATAGAACATTCTACTTCATTCTCAAGAGCATAAAAGTTATTGTAGGTCCTTTTCATGATCCCAATCATGTTCCTTTGTTTTTGAGCTTCTCTAGTCATAATGGTCTTGTAGGAAACACATTGAGCAGCTTTGTGACCAAAGTTATGGCAAGAGAAACATTGGCCATTGAAGAAATTTCTATGATTATCAAACCTACCAACCAACTGATTGTAGTTTCTATTGACATCCATTCTTGAGGCAAATTGAGAATGATTTACCTGTGGTTGGTTGAAGCTTCTGTTCATCCTTGAAGTAGATTTCCCCTGATTTACTTGGTGATCTGTATTATGCTTTTGTTGTCGATTGTCAACCTGTTCACTTTTTCTTGCTGCATCAAGATAACTTTTGGAGATGGATGGCTTCTGTGCTTGAGATGCTTCTTCAGTATATCCAAGACCTATCTTGATTAGAGGAGAACACTGCACTATGATAATCTCATCTAAAGTTTCAGATCCTTTAGCAAATCTAAGATTAAGAGCTTTTGATTTCTCAATATCTTTTCTAAGTCCCACAATTTCACATTCTAACTTTTCATTGTGTTTTTCTC
>APFE031417491.1:37939-52169 GCA_000404065.3 Pinus taeda | reverse complement strand
CATAACCCTATCCTCCATGATCTCCTCCATGAGGTCCATGATCTTCTCCATGAGGTTCATGATCTTCTCAAATTCGAATTTGAGCATAGAGTTCCACATAAGGATGCCTTGGAAGCTTCCTTTCTACCTACACATGTCAACAAACTCATTCTAATGGTTAGGTATAAGTATAAGAATATTATTTTCTAAGTTTTAGCCATAAATTCACTTAAAAATGTTAAGGATTAATAAACTTTGGAAAAGCATAGTTATGACCCAATAATGAGGTAAACATAATGATATGGAGGTGGAATGGAGGTGACATGAAGGTAAAATGTGAAGATATAAGTGAATAATGGAGTGAAAATAGGGACGATTTTGAGGCCCAACATACCCCCAAACTGAAGATATTGCATGTCCTCATGCAATCTATTACATTACTTTTTGGTACTTGAGATTTGGCTTAAACTCTACATGATATCAGTTACTTAACTTTTGCAAAGTGTTATTTTGATGAACTACAACTTGGTTGGTTCTTGTGTTTCAACCATATTTTGTTTGTTGCGTTCAATGTATGATCCTTGCATATTGATAATGTGATTTTTATTGTAGAGAATTTTTGTTGGAATGCATCATGGTTGGTTCTTGTGTAACAACCATGATTGTTTTGGCCTCCAATTAACTTTTAAATACTTTTGACAAAGCCATTTGTATGCTCATGTAATAGTGAATATATTTTGAAGGTAAGTGGGTTTTAGAATATGAATGTGGATGTTATATGAATGTGACAAAATATGAATGAAAATGTATCCTTCCCCTTAAACGGATGGTTTGGGAAGTTATGTGAAATGGGGAAAGGAAGGGGAAAGGAAGTGAAGTTTTTCCAAAACTCATTATTCTAACTTTTCAAGGAATTTAATGGTTAAAAGTTAGAAAATATCATACCTTAACTTACCCTTCCAAAAATAGATGAGAGTCGTGCACGTGCGGATGCAAAAACTGTTGTTTGTAGTCTTCTTTACTTGGTTGGGAAAATGGTAGATAAAATGAAGAATAGTGAATCTTTTGTTGTTGCCGCATCTGCTGTTGAATCTGTTGTTGGATCGTCTGCTGAATGTTCGGAATCTGCTGCTAAATGTGGCTGAAAATGTATAAGGCTTGGAAGGTATACAAAATATAGAAGTTACATTTCTCTCCCAGCCTTATTTATTGACTTGTCCTCAAGTCAATAAAAGGAAATGACAAACTGAAAAACAATGAAAGGAATTTGGCTTCATCTACTACAAAGTATGGGTCTTCAAGTCTTCAACGCTCGTTGGCACAAATCTTACTATGTGATTAAATGTGTCGATGTCGAACATAGCAAGAAGTTGTTGACTTAGTGGCTGTTAATGAATGCCCCTAGCCAACACAAGTCCTCCCACCATTGATTCCAATGGGAGTCAGGATGCCTAACACATCTTTGTAAGTACGAATAAATTTTGTCGTAGTCGAGTCACCTACAAGATCCAACGAACAAGGGATATTAATGTACTCCCATTGTTCATTGGCAAGAGTACTTGCCATTAAGGCATGCAAGCCTCTAGGTGTTTTTTAATGATACTTAGACTCTAGGACTTTGACTCAAGCAGGGCGTTATTGGCGGAAATGAAGGGGAATCGTAATGACAAGGAAAATGGATGAATGTAAGGAAATGCATGATGTATGAATAAGAACTCTCGCTGTGAAAAATGGATATGGAAATGTCATGATTACAATTGGTGGAATTTAAAATCTTTTTCAGAAAGGGAGGTGGAAGGTAGTGGTTATGGAGATGGATTTGTCTTCAGAATTTTTCATGAATTTAGTCTTTGGAAGACTAATTGTCGTCATAATGAAGTCTCCGTAATGATCACTTTGTCATCCTGTAACCTGTAAAAAAAACTTGGCAGAGAGGCAACATAAGTTTGTTCAAGAAGAATTGCACATTTTCTTCATGATTCTTACGCAAAAATTCCATACCAAATAAAACAGAGTTAAGAAGATCAAAGTGTTAAAAGTAACTCAATTCATGATATCAATTTCAATCCATTTTAAAAAACAACCATGAAAAATAATACTCCCTGTTTGTGTCAGATAACTCATGTGCTTGGCAATTCTGTCCTGCATATTAGTGCATCATAAAGCATAGAACACAAAGATGTGATGAGGTAATGCCATCTTGAAGCTATCGAAACAAGAATCCACCATTGGTTGATAAACTGATTTTTGTAACTTGTTTCCAAGTATTCCATTTTTCATTTCAAAGCTGTGTGAATTTTGTGAGTTTTTTTTTTCTAAACAACAAATTTTTAAAAAACATAAAATTTTTTAGATGTTGATTTTATTTATTTTTTTAGATTTTTCTTTAAACAATAAATTAAAAAACATAATTTTTTTATTAATTTATTATTTGGAAAGTTTTTTTAAAATCAAACAAAATTTTATTTGTTAAAAACCTAATACAAAAAAATTCTAAAAATTACTATAACTTAAAATGAAGTTAGTTTTTTTTTTTTTTTTTTTTTTTTTTTTTTTTTTTATATAAAAATAAGAAAAATCACAAAAATTATTTTTGTGTTTTTTTTTTTTATTTTTTTATTTTAATCCACACAAAATATTATTATTTTATTATTTTTTTGTGTTAATTCTTTTTAACAACAATTTTTTTTAAAAAAGAAAATAGTAAAATAAATGAAAACATAATTATTATTATTTTTTATATTGATTTTATTTATTGCTTTAGATTTTTTTGTAAACAACAAATTAAAAAAACATAAATTTTTTTAATTTGTTATTTAAGTTGAGATTTTTAAGTTGTAAAATCAACAATTCTTTTTTATTAAAACCTAATAAAGAAAATTTCTAAAAATAAATTATAACTAAGCCTTTTCATCTCCTAGAGTAGCAGCCTTCATAAATACGTCAATATCCTCATCAGGTATAATTCCGACATGCTTCTCTCTCCTCGACAGTTCCACCAGCCTGTCGTATCTTGTACTAACTCCCTGGCAGTGCCCTGAGAAGTTTAGAGTTTCTCTAACAGTCAGTTCTGCAATATGAAAATCCCGTTGGCTAACATAGGCCGCCGTTCTCTGAGGCACGAACTCCTATAAATCGTGTCCATTGTAGGTCATCCTCATCTTGAACAAAAACTGCTCAGAATTGTCGTCGGCCATATTGAAGAGCCTGTCGAGCAATAGTTGGCGATAATGGAAGCTAAGATTGGTGACATCCAACTCACTTTGCTCACCCAGAACATTATGAATAATGCCCCTCCGAGGGCAGCCCAAGTGAGCGCCTGGTCTTCCTCCTTGCCTCGGCATGACGAGGGTATAGAAAAAAAAAAAAGCATTCATGTCATTGCCAATACTTGTGCCGGATCCCCATAGCCCAGCGGAATATATACTCCCTGATCTCCTTAGTTCTCCAGAGGCCTGCGTTCTGTGACTCGAAGCCTGGCTGTCATCGAGCGCTGAGGAGTGTTAATCGGCACTCCACATCCCTGTAGCTGCGTTGGTTGAATAGTAAAGAACACAATTCACACAGTTATGGCAGTTATCAATACACAATATGAACAAGAATCTGGATCAATTCCATCGGTGTTTGGTCAGTCAAGTGGTGTATGTATTCTGAAAGAAATGATTTCATAATGGTCAGATCTTGTACCTTTCCTTCATTCTTTGTAAGCAGCGTATTTCTGAACTTCCTTCCCACGAACCTGTTCAGAAAAAGATTAGGGAAACCAGATCTTCTCCTTGACAGCTTGTCTGTTCATTAAATTCTAAATCCGTTTTCCACGTAATCTGGCAAATAAGGCTTTAAAGAACCCTTCAAGTGACAGATCCAATTCCACTTGCATAGTCCCCTAGCAAAGATCCAAATTCAGCGCCAAAAGCGAGTGAAGTGCAAAATACAGATTCATATATATATCCAGAGTGAGAGCCATAGTCCGCGGTTCCTGAAGGTGATGTTAAATCATTGGCAAGTGTTCAAAGAAATAATGTTTCAAGATGAGTATGTGTTTCTACCAATGATTGATGCAGAGGCTAAGGCGCAGTCGAAGATCCAGTTGATCCAGTAAACCGAGATTCCTACACCTCAGGTTATCATTGCAACTTTTTATTCAAACACATCATTTTGCCCAAATCAAAGAGAAGTAATCAATGGAACCATGAATGGCCATGATGTTTTTGTTTTGATGCCCATTGGTGGTGGCAAGAGCCTCACTTATCAGCTCTCGGCTATTGTTTTCCCTTGCGCATCAGGTCGTTGATTGGAATATATTTTTTCATTTTTTTTTTTTTTTAATCTAAAATTAAAAACTAAATTTTTTTATTGGTTAAAAGTCTAAAATTAAAAAAACTAAATTTCATCTAAAACTTTAAAGATGTTTTTTTTCACAAAATTCTTTATTGTGATATTGCACATTAGCTCTCCAGCAAGAGTTTTTTTATTTGAACAAAATCCACAGATTTTCTGATCTTCCTGATCGCACAAAGCACAGGAAGAGAGCATACTTATCGATTGATTTGTTTTTATTCATGCATGGGGGGGTTTTGAAAAGACGAAATTTAAAACTAGCTAAACACTAAACCATCAGAAAACTTAAACTTAAACTTCTTTGTGAAGATCCTGCTGTCACCAGGTCTCACAAATTATTTTATCTAAAGAAAAATAAATACTGAAATAAATTCTAATGCCTAATCCCTTAGCACCATCCCCGACAACGGCGCCAAAATGTTGGGCAATTTATTGGGCTTCAATTGCTGCATTAATTATCGACCAGGGAAACTCGTAAGCTTTTGATGATGCCAACACTATATGTGCAGGAGTAGGCGACTAATTCTATGTCTAATTAAATTACCTACGATTCAATATAATATGCAAGGGAAGAGGCTCCTACCTAAGGAGATCCTGGTTGTCCTTCCCTACAGTATCATAGAGAAATCATAAATTAGAAACTTAAAATGCAAACAAGAGGATGAACTTTAATTGTTGTTTAGATTCAAAGAGAGAAAGACTAACTTAGTCTCTTGATTGTCCTCTCTTGTACTAATCAAGACTACACTAAAATTCATCCATAAGAGTAAACTAAATGAAATAACTTTGAAACATAAAAGCAAAAAGATGAATTCCAATTGTCATACAAATCAAATAGAGAGAGAGAGCCTAACTTAGACTCTTAGTTGTCCTCTCATATGTTGATAAGACTCTAATTGAAAATTCATTCATCAAACCAATCCAATCCTCAAACATCAAACATCTAAGCAATTAAATGAAATAAGATCTAATATGAAACAACATGTTCCTTTGCTCCTTCTAGAGTGAGCTCAATTCTCCTAAGAACAAAGTGACAAGCCATTCCATATACTACATTAAGGTAACTTCTGTCTAAAACTACATAATGGAAAACTATTTCTAAAACTACATAATGAAAATATATGTCAAATGAAGCTTTATTCCATCATAAATTGGATACAATGCTCTAAGAGTCCTCTCTTTGGAATGGAGGAGGTACTCTATTTATACAAAAACTATGATAACAACCTCATAAATGTAAACCCACTATTCTCTCCTTTGACCCACATATTTCTCAACCAATGGTGACACATAACCCTATCCTCCATGATCTCCTCCATGAGGTCCATGATATTCTCCATGAGGTTCATGATCTTCTCAAATTCGAATTTGAGCATAGAGTGCCACATAAGGATGCCTTGGAAGCTTCCTTTCTACCTACACATGTCAACAAACTCATTCTAATTGTTAGGTATAAGTATAAGCATATTATTTTCTAAGTTTTAGCCATAAATTCACTTAAAAATGTTAAGAATTAATAAACTTTGGAAAAGCATAGTTATGACCCAATAACGAGGTAAACATAATGATATGGAGGTGGAATGGAGGTGACATGAAGGTAAAATGCGAAGATATAAGTGAATAATGGAGTGAAAATAGGGACGATTTTGAGGCCCAACAATAATCATATTCTTTTCCTCTAAACAAATTTTGAGTTTAGAAATTTCTTCAATAAAGACCTTCTTCATCTATATCATCCAAGAAATCATCATCTTCAAAAGCCATCAAAAGTCTATAATCATTATGTTGTTCATCTTCATCACTATTTGAGTATCCATCACTGTCTTCATGTGTATAATAGCGCTTCTTACTTACATTCTGTTTTCTATTCCATCTAACTAGTTCCTTACCTTTTTCAAGTTTATCTTTATGAGGACACTTGGCAGCATAATGACCGATTCTTCCACAAGCAAAGCATTTGAAAGGCAACTTACCTCTGAATCTTCCAGTTCCCCATTGAAGGTTCTTGACAAAATTTGATTCTTCCTCTTCTTCTGACATATGTCCTAACTCATTGTAATCTCCTTTTCCCAAGGCTTTGAATGCAGCTTCTCTCGTTTCTGATGGGCCCCCTTTTCTCATTTCATAAGCAGATAGGATTCCGTGCAGCTGTGACATGGTAATGCTCTGTAGATTCTATTTTTCTTCTATGGCAGAACTTTTGAATCAAACTTAGGAGACAAATTTCTTAGTACCTTTTCAACCAAAACAACTTCTTTTATTTCTTCACCCAAGTTTTTCATAAAATTAACAATCTCATCTATACGTAGGAAATAGTTAGCCACACTTTCATCATTGTACATTCTGAGATTTTCATATTGAATTCTGAGAGTCTGTAGTTTTTCTCGTTTTACCTATTCATCTCCTTCATAGCTCAGAATGATCATGTCCCATATTTCTTTTGTAGTTTTAAGCTGCATAATCTTGACGAATTCTGATTGAGATAGACTCCCTAATAGAGTATTGACAACCTTTGCATTTGTTTCATACTGCTTCTTATCAGTCGTATTTGTAAGAGTTGTTGATGGAAATGTGTATCCTGTTTCCACAATATCCAAAACTTCTATACCAAGAGATTGAAGATAGGCAGTGATTCTTACCTTCCAATAGATGAAGTTTCTCCCATCAAAATTTGGTGGCCTGATTGATGCTTCTTTTTCGTAGTTGCTCATGATGATAGATCTTCCTTCAAGTGATCAAGCTTCTTTTGAAGGACCTTCTCTGATACTAATTGTTGAAAATAATACTGAGGGGGGGGGGGGGGTGTGGTGAATCAGTACTATCTAATCAATATAACTTTTCGATTAACATATTCAGATTTATATACGCTACTTCAGTTAAGGAAAACCGCGTGTATACGCAACTGCGTATAATGCAACCAGCGTATATTCAGTAAACTTATAAATCAGTTAGTTGCTTCTTAATGAGTGCATCAGAAAATTATTAACCATATGATCAGTAAATAGAAGAAGTAAAGCAGAGAAAATCATCACACATAATCATCACACATGAACACCAAGATGTAAGGTGGAAACACAATGTGGGTGAAAACCACCTGCTACAATTTGTCTCTATCTTCTTTTAAATTAGAAACTTCTTTTTACAATGATTCTGTACTGGTGCAGTCTTATACCAGTACACATGATGCTACCTGCAAAAGGCTACAACCTTCTCTCATTCTCCAGGTTCTTCCTGGAAGGGAGCTACAACCCCCTTAGCTCTTGTACTAGCTAAAGTACTAGTACATAGTTGTTGACCTACAGAAGGCTACCACCTTCTCTTTTCTTCTAGGGACCACTTTTCATAAATTTTCAGACTGAATCCATGAATATCAATCAAACATCAAGTATATGTGCATCAACCAATCTCCTTTGTACAAAAAAATATTGAATCAACTAATAACTTCTTAGAATGTTGTAACTAGAAAAACAGTACCAGTGACCAAACACCAATTCTGAACCCAGAACACTGCAACAATAAACAGAAGTAGCTAAAACATATTCCAAGAGACGTACGCTACTTCACTATGTAGAATCCTGAGTATATACGTAGCTGTATCAAACCCAACCAGCGTATATGCTTTCTTCACTTGCTGAACCTGCGTGTATACGTGCCTATGCTGCACCGAACCTGCGTACAGATCTATAAAAGATAATTTACCCTTTTACTTAATCAGAGATCAGTCATACCCAGATTCTCAAATTTATAGATCTAATAATGCACCAATTATAACACACAATGATACTACTATTCAAGCCTTAAAATCTCGACCCATCAATAGAGCTTATCTATCTTGTAACGCTCAGGTTCCTCCTTGATTCAGATCCAACTACACGTCACAAACCAATCACCAGTATTCCAGATCTTGCTTGTCTTCAGATATTCAATTCTTGAGACTATTGCCTTGCCGAATGATCTCCTTTCCTTTTTATAGTCTTAGGCCTTACTCAAACCATGGTCCAAAACCATTGAGAACCAATACCAGGGACCTAATACCTAGCTTCAACACTTTGGATGCAATACCAAGGACCAAAACCATAGGTTCAAATATGTCAAATTAAATACCCGACCAATCATAAGTTTTCCCACATGTATGTGCTTTTCTTTGCATGAAAGTGTGTGCATACGTATACGCGCCTTTTGATCAGTAATCTCGTGTGTATATGCAACTTTGTTAAGAGTAACATGCGTATACCTCATTTTCTTTCATTTTGAGAGCTTGAACTATGATCTGCCATTTGAGTGAGTTGCCATCAAGGACAACACCTATGCCATAGAGCCAAACCTGTGTCATAATGCCAACATCAAGTCTAGCAACAGGTGCAAAAATTTCTTCAAAATCTATACCTTCTTATTGAGCATACCCTTTACAAATAAGTTTGGCCTTATTTCTAATAACTTCTCCATTTTCATTCAGTTTGTTTTTGAATATCCATTTAGTTCCTATGATACTTTTATCCTGAGGTCTAGGAACTAATTCCCAAGTATTATTCTTTTCAATTTGCTCAAGTTCTTCATTCATGGCGTTGACCCAACATTCATCTTTGCATGCTTCATTTATATTTTGAGGTTTGGTGGAGGATAGTAATGCTAGATAGCTTGAGGTTTCTATAATAGTTCTTCTTGTTTATACACCTGGCTCTTTTTCCCCTAAAATTTGAGTTTCTGGATGACTTTTCTGAACATACCTGGATGGAGTCTTTTCTTCTACCGTTATCTCTTCTTCTGGTGCTTCATTTGTTTCTTCTTCAAAAGCATTGTGATTTGATGTGGGAAAATAATCCCCATCTTCTTCACTGTCATAATCTTCGGTTTTTATCTATTTTGGATTTTTGCATGCTTCATCAACTACAACATCAATACTTTCAACAATTTTCCTAAGTCTTTTATTATAACATTTATATCCTTTACTTTGGGAAGAGTAACCAAGAAGAATACTTTCATTTGCTCTGGGCTCAAACTTACCAAGTTTTTCATTAGTCCTTTTGATATAACATTTTCTTCCCAAAACTTTAAAGTATTTTACAGTAGGAGTCTTACCATACCAAATTTCATGTGGAGTTTGAGTGTTTTTTACTCGAACATTTGCTTGGTTGAGATAGTTATGGCAGCGAATGCAGCTTCACCCCAGAAGGTTGCAGGAGTTCCAGATTCATCTAGCATAGCTCGAGCCATTTGTTGAACAGTTTTGTTCATTCTTTCTACCACTCCATTTTGCTGTGGAGTCCTTGCGGTGGAGAACTGCCTTTTTATTCCATGTTGTTCACAAAAGTCAAAGAATTCATCCGAGCTAGATTCCCCTCCTTGATCAGATCTAAGGCATTTGATTTTGTGATCTGATTCATTTTCAACAAAAGCTTTCAAGGATTTGAAATTTTCAAATGCTTCATCTTTATGGTTTAGAAGACCTATCCAACACATTCTGGAAAAATCATCAATGAACAAAATAAAGTATTCTTCTCCACAAGATGACCTTTTCCTTGATGGTCCACATAAATTAGTATGAACAAGTTCAAGAGGCTTACTAGCTGACCCTTCTTTTTCAATGAAGTGAGATCTGGTTTGCTTACCGAATTGACCTGGTTTGCATATTTTATTTTTAGGAATGTTGATATCTAGAAGATCACGAACAACCTAAAATCTGCATGCTTTTCTTATTTGAGAAAATCTTAGATGTCCCAATCTTCTATGCCACAGACATTTTTCATCATTTTTTCTTAGATAGCACTGTTGTTGTCCTCCCTTGAGTATGTATAGGTTGTTTGGAGTTCTTGTGCCTTTGATCACAGTTTCTCCTGTATCAAGCTCATGAACAACACATCCGTTTGATCGAAACACCACTTCATTTCCTTGATCACACATTTGACTGACACTCAATAGGTTATGCTTTAGGCCATTTACATACATAACATTCCAAAATTTAACCTTTTCTTTCAAGAAAATAGAGCCTTTACCTTTTATGACAGCAGGAGCGTCGTTTCCAAAAGAGACATTCTTTTCTTTTTCTAAGGCATTATATGAGTGAAGTTCTTTTTTGTCACCTGTCATGTGTTTTGAGCATCCACTATTGATGTACCATTGATTTTCTTGTCATTCTACATACAAGGCTATACCACATCTTTCTGTTTGAGGTTCTTTCCTTCTCCATATCTTGGGATTTAATGGAGTTTGCTCCTTTTGATATTTTTTTCCGAAATTTGCTCCTGCATTCAGATTCTTCATGCCCAAAGTTCCTACAGATTGAGCATTCTATTTCATTTTCAAGAAGAGAAAAGTTATTATAGGAACATTTCTTGATCCCTATCACATTCCTTTGATTTCTTGCTTCTCTAGTCATGATGGTTTTGTAAGAAACATATTGAGCATCTTTGTGTCCAAAATTATGACATGAGAAACATTGACCATTAAAGAAGTTCCCATGATTATCAAATCTATTGACCTGGTAATTGTAGTTTCTATTGATATTCATCTTTGAAGAAAAATGAGTATGATTTACCTGAGGTTGGTTGTAGCTTTTGTTCATCCTTGAAGCAAACTGTGTTGTGAAACCATCTCACAAAAGGATAGAAAAGATAGTTGAACGCCTTAGAATTCAGCCTCTTCGAGGGGGAAACCTCCTTTACATTATAGAAAAGAACAATTCTTGGATGATTCAAATGAAAAAACCTCCTTTCTATATATAGGAGTCTAAGGGGTCACAATATAATCAAGCCAACCTAACAATAATAATATAAAGGCACAAAAATAACAATAGAGGGATTCTATGGGGCACCATAATAAAAATATGGGGACAATAGGGGCACAACAATATTAATAAGGGATACAACTACAATATTAATGGGGGCATCACTAGTATTATAGGGACCTAAGATGCCCGTCTCCTTCAAAAAAGTGTTGTCCTCAATGCTTGAGTAGTTCTGGATGATTTTGTATAAAATTCTCATCCTCCCATGTGGAATCCTCAGCAGATAAGTTCTTCCACTTGATGAAATACTCTGAAATGGATCGATTTCGTAGTTGTCGAGTTCTTGTTTCTATAATTACTTCCGGTTCCAATATAATTTCTCCTTCTTCGTCAAGTTCTGGGAATAGTGTTTGAACTGGGAGCTTGTTGCCTATAACATTCTTTAAACATGAAACATGGAAAACTGGGTGCACTCGAGAAGCTGCAGGAAGATCCAATTTGTATGCCATAGTACCAATCTTTTGCAACACCTTGTACAGACCATAATGCTTTGGTGACAACTTTTTATCCTTCTTAGCTTGCTTGAGGGACATTTGTTTATATGGTTGTAGCTGTAGGAATACCCAATCACCTACATCAAAACTTCTTTCGCTGCGATGTTGATCTGCCTATTGTTTCATTCTATTCTGTGCCAACACGAGGTTATCCTTTAAGAGTTGGAGGACTTGTTGTTGATGTTCGATGTGATGTTCCACTGCTTGAACCTTAGAATTTTCTCTTAAATATGATGTGATGGATGGTGGCTGATATCATAAAGTGCCATAAATGGGGTCATTTTTGTTGTTGTATGGAAGGAAGTGTTATACCACCATTCAGCAAGAGGCAACCATTTGACCCATTTTGTGTCTGTTTATCAGATACAAAGCAACGAAGATATCCTTCCAACATTTGTTTACTATCTCAGTTTTCCCATCAGATTGAGGATGATAAGATGAGCTATGAGCTAACTGAGTACCAAGACAAGAAAATAATTATGTCCAAAAATTTCCAGTGAAAATGGGATCTCTGTCACTTACAATAATCTTTGGGTTTCCATGTAGCTTTTGAATTGTTTCCATAAATGCAGTAGAAACTGTACTAGCTTTAAATGGATGTGATAATGCACAAAAGTGTGCATACTTGGTAAGTCTGTCAACTACCACCATGATGACACTCTTTCCCTCAGACTTGGGTAAACCTGTGATAAAATCCATTGAAACCTCCTCCCAACATTGGCTTGGAACGGATAAAGGTTGTAATAGACCTGGTGTCTTAATTGTTTCAACTTTATTTTGTTGGCATACCAAACATTCTGTCACAAACTTTTGAATACCCGATTTAAGGCCATCCCAAAAAAATTCCTTTTAACCCTATGGTAAGTTTTTAAAAATCTTGAGTGCCCTCCTAAGGGAGAAGCGTGCAATCCCAGAAGAATCTTTTGTTTGATTTCAGAATTCTTATAGAGGTATAAGTGATCTTTGTACCATAACGAATCATTTTTCTAGCTAAATGTATCAGATATACTGGAATCTTGTTGTAACTTTTGAATAAGTTCCCACACTTTTTTTTCATTCTTCTATTCCTCCCTTGCTTCGTTTATCCAATCTGGTTGGATAATAGAAATGGCACACTATAATGCTTCCACATCCTCATCCTTTCTTGAGAGTGCATCTGCCACAACATTTTGCTTCCCTTTTTTGTATATGATTTCAAAGTCATAGCCCAACATCTTTGTGACCCATTTTTGATGTTCTTCAGAGGATAATCTTTGTTCTAAAAAGAATTTAAGGATATCATGATCTGTTTTTACCTTGAAGTGTCTTCCCATTAGGTAGGGTCACTATTTCTTAAGTGCATGCAGTATTGCCAACATTTCCTTCTTGTAAATAGCTTTGTGTAAATACTTTCCCTTGATTGGATGACTTTCGAAAGCAATGGGTCTTTCATCTTGCATTAAAACAACACCAATTCCATTTTTGGAAGCATCACATTCCATAATAAAGGTTTTTGTGAAGTCTGGTGTAGCAAAGACTGGTGCTTGGCACATTGCCTCTTTAATATATTTGAAGGTCTTTGTTGCTTTTGGAGTCCATGAAAATGCATCTTTCTTCAATAATGTTGTTAGAGGTGCTGCTATTTTCCCATAATTCTTAACAAACTTGCGATAATACCCTGTTAACCTGAGAAATCCTCACAAATGCTTTATGGAGGTGGGGATTTCCCATTCCTTAATGGCTTTAATTTTGATAGGGTCTACCTTAACTCCTTCATGAGATACAATATGACCCAGATATTCCACCTCTTGTACTCCAAAGAAACATTTGGATCTTTTTGCATATAATTGTTTCTCCTCAAATAGTTTGAACACCCTATCAACGTGTTCAACATGATCCTTCCAAGACTTGTTGTAGATTAGTATATCATCAAAAAAATACTAACATAAATTTTCTAGGAAGGGTTTGAAAATGGAATTCATCAAACCTTGAAATGTAGAAGGTGCATTGGTAAGGCCAAAAGGCATGGCCAAAAAGTCATAGTGACCCTCTAGTTCTAAATGCTATTTTCAAAATGTCTTGAGTCTTCATTCTGATTTGATGATCTCCTGAACGAAGATCTAACTTGGTGAAGTAAATTGATGCATGCAATTCATCCAATAATTCATTAATGAAAGGAATGGGAAACTTATCTTTAATAGTGAACTTGTTGAGCTCCCTATAACCCGGACACATGTGCCATGATCTATCCTTCTTGTGCACCAATACTGCTAGAGTAGAGAAAGCACTTTGGCTAGGTTGAATTATACCAGCCTCAAGCATTTCTACAACCATACATTCAATTTCACTCTTTTGGGCATAGGGATATCTGTACGGACTGATCTTTGGAGGAACACTTCCTAGAATCAAATGAATAGCATGATCATGATCACGAATAGGTGGGAGACCTTTGGGAGTCTTAGATACCTTGAAATGATTGTCCAAGACTTTTTGGATATCTGGAGAAATAGATGATTTCGATGTGGAAACATCTAGCGAACATAATTGCGCAATTACACCTCGTTGTTCCTTTTTTAGAAGCTTTGTCATACCGTTAGAGCTTATTATCCTTCCCAGTTTCCTTGCAATACCCCTTAATTCAACTTCCTTTCCT
>APFE031417491.1:24389-37726 GCA_000404065.3 Pinus taeda | reverse complement strand
CTCCATTTGCAACCATCACTTGACACTCTGGTGCTGGATATAAGAAGCAATTCAATTCTTTTGCTACCTTACAATGAATAAAATTGTAGGTACTTCCTGAATCAATCAACACTATTACCTTTTTCTTCTTGATTTGTCCTTCTATCTTGATGGTTTGAGGAGTGGTAATTCCTGCCAATGCATTACAAGATATGGTCGGATTCATTTGTTCTTCATCTAGGCTTTGTTCCTTGAGTATATCCTCTTCTTTTGACATTTCTTGCTCCTTTTCTTCTTCCTCTTCACAATCTATGTAGAATAATTTCTTCTCAGCACACTTGTGACCTTTAGTGTATTTACTATCACAACTGTAACAAAGCCCTTTTGCCATTTTTTCTTCCAATTGTTGTGGTGTCAACCTTATAGGTTGTGGAAGACTAGGGGCAACAACACTTCCATCTTAATAGTTGTGAGTGGTATGTTTACTGGTTGCCATAATTTTGCTTTCCATTTTTCTTGCTAACCTAAATGCCTTCTCTAATGAATCAGGTTCCCAAAGGTGAACATCATGTTGGATATTATCCGTTAAAGACCCTATGAACACATCAATCCTATGCTCCTCTGGAATATTTTTTACCCTTATGTTCAATTTTTGGAACTCCTCAATGTGCTCCATTATTGAACCCTTTTGTTTGAAACTTACCAATTGGCTAAAAAAAGTGTTGCTTTCCGTATCCTCATAATGTGCAGTCAATTCTTCCGTAAAAATTGCCCAAGTGATAATTTGTTTACGAGAGCAAAGCCATTGATACCATACAAACTAATTTGGTTCCAAATATAAAGTTGCAATACATAACTTTTGTGTGTTTTGCACATTTTTGAGATCAAAAAATTGCTCCATCTGTAATATCCATGTTGCGGGATCCTTGCCATCAAACATCCTCATATCGATTTTTGGAATATGGTGGGTCTTTGATCCAACACTAGAGTCTATGGAATCATGATTAACATTTCTTTTGTTCTCATCATGAGTTTCCTTTACTACCCTTGCACCATTAGTGACCATTTCTTGTAGCAACGCATTCAAATTTATCTTCAATTCTTCAATCTTATCATCCATGCCATCCATTTTAGCGTCCATGCCATTCATCTTAGTGTCCATGCCATTCATCTTAGCTTCCATGCCATCTATCTTGGCTTCTATGCCTTTCTTTAAACAATCCATTTTAGCTTCTACACATTTATTTAAACCACCATCTTAGCTTCTACATCTTTCTTTAAACCATCCATCTTAGATTATGTTACTTTTTGTGCGAGTGACACTTGTTGCACTTGGTCTCGTAATTTTGATATATCATGTTGCATTTCTTCCTCTTCTTCATGAGTCATGCTAGAGCTTTCAGGTTGCTTACTAGGTGTTTGCATTTTCTTTCCCCAGGGCATCAATTACCGATAATAATGCTTTACTATGCCCTTTGAATTCCTTCAAACTAATTTTTCAAACCAAGCTTATGTAAAAATAAAAAATAAAACTACACACCTTTTTTCACTTTGTAGGAGCTTGATATTGAATCTAATGTATCTATATAATTTCAGATCATCCATTTCTAAAATTGTGACCTGCAGTAGCCCTCTGCATCCTCTTTCCAATGCCACCAGTCTCATCGAATTTAGATTCTCCAAGGCATAGTTATGAACAATCTCCCAAGATGACCTAAGTATAGACCTTTCCAGAAGAGCGAACTTGTATGAAGTGTCACATCTCACTATTTCGACCTTTGGCTCTGAAAAATATATACAAGAAACTAATATCTGTCCTCTTTTTGTACCATCTTACTAAATTTCAATCCGATTCTCAGAGAAAAATTTATGACGATTTTCCCCAGGTCACCTGTTTGGAATGTAATTCAGGAGTCTGCAAAAAGACCAACTTCCTCAGATCATATATCCACAAATATAGCGCGAAAAGATCGGAAATTTGGATCCAAGGTCTAGTGCGATTTCGTCTCAAATGGGTTTTTTTTTTTCACTTCTGAAATGTCACAAAAAAAAAGTTATAGAAAAAATTCCACGATGACCTATTTGGAGTAGTGAAACCCTAGAGTCCAAAGCTTTGATACCAAATGTTATGAAACCAGCTCACAAAAAGATAGAAAAGATAGTTGAACGCCTTAGAATTTAGCGTCTTCGAAGGGGCAACCTCCTTTACATTACACAAAAGAACAATTCTTGGATGATTCAAATGAAAAAACCTCCTTTCTGTATATAGGAGTCTAAGGGGTCATAGTATAACCAAGCCGACCTAACAATAATAATATAAAGGCACAAAAAGAACAATATAGGGATTCTATGGGGCACAATAATAAAAATATGGGGAGAATAGGGCACAACAATATTAATAAGGGATACAACTACAATATTAATGGGGGCATCACTAGTATTATAGGGACCTAACAAATTGAGTCTGATTTACCTAGTGATTTGCTTTATGCCTTTGTTGATGATTGTCATACTGTTCATTATTCTTTGCTGCATCAAGATAGCTTTTAGTGGAGGTTGACAACTTTTGTGATTGAGATGCTTCTTTAGTATATCCAAGACTTGTATTTATCAGAGGGGAACGCTGCACTTTGATAATTTCATTTAAGGTTTTTGATCCTTTAGCAAATCTAAGATTGAGAGATTTTGTTTTCTCAAGATCCTTTCTTAGACCCACAATTTCACATTCTATTTTTTCATTGTGTTTTTCTTTTTCAGCAAGTTGGTATGTCAAGGTATCTATAATAATATTCTTTTCTTCTAAATAGATTTTGAGGTTAGATATTTATTCATGAAGGTCAACTTCTTCTAAAAAATCCCAAAAATTATCATTGTCATAGGCCATTAGAAGTCTATAGTCATTACTATTTTCATCTTCATCACTATTTGATAAACCATCACTATCTTCATGAGTATAGTAACTCTTTTTACTTACACTTTGTTTTCTATTCCATTTTGTAGATTCCTTCTCTTTATCATATTTATCTTTATTGGGACATTTGGCAGCATAATGACCGACTCTACCACAGGAAAAACATTTGAAGTGTAGTTTACCTCTAAATCTTCTGTAACCTCGTTGAAGCTTCTTGACAAAGTTTACTTCATCTTCTTCTTCTGAAATATGTTCTAATTCATTGAGTTCTTCCTTTCCTTTTTCTGAAGCTTTAAATGTGGCTTATCTCATATCTGATGGGCCTCCTTTTCTCATCTCAAAGGCAGTTAAGATTCTGTGAAGCTGTGTCATAGTGATAGTCTGTAGATCCTATTTTTCTTCTATGGCAGATACTTTTGATTCAAATTTAGCAAACAAGGATCTTAAAACTTTCTCAACTAAGGTAACTTCCTTTATCTCTTCACCCATATTATTCATACAATTGACAACCTCATCTATATGTAAGAAGTAGCTAGCTATACTTTCATGATTGTGCATCTTAAGAGTTTCATATTAAATTTTGAGAGTTTGTAGTTTAGCACGTTTTACCTGAGAGTCTTCTTCGTAGCTTAGAATGATTTTTTCCCATATTTGTTTGGCTGATTTGAGCTAAATAACTTTGACAAACTTTGATTGTGACAAACTTCCCAATAATGTATTGACAACCCTGGCATTGGTTTCATATTGCTTGTTACGCACCGTATCTGTAGGAATTGCCGATGGAAATGTATAGCCTCCTTCCACGATTTCCCAGACATCCATTCCAAGTGATTGTAGATAGGATGTGGTTCTGATATTCCAATAAACAAAGTTTCTCCCATCAAATATTGATGGTTTGATGGATCCCATGCTTTCTTGATTACTCATGATGATGGATCTCCCTTCAAGCGATCAAGCTTCTTCTGAAGGACTGGATCTGATACCAATTGTTGGAAATAATATTGAGGGGGGGAAGTGAATCAGTATTGTCAAATCAATAATTAAATTTCCCAAATAGATTTGTATACACTACTTCAGTGAAGTGAACTAGCATGTATGCGCGACTATACTTAAAGCAACTAGCGTATATGCAGAGAACTTTTGATTTACCCAATTTATCATGCATTGAACTTTAACCAGTATATCAAAGATTTATTAGATAGTGCAGTAAAAGAAAAATAAAGCATCACACATAAGCGACACACATGAACACCAAGATATAAGGTGGAAATCCATTGTGGGTGAAAACCACCTACTGTTGTCATCTCTGTCTTCTTGTAATAATAAGAAAATCTGTTTACAATCTTGTACTAGTGCAGACTTATACTAGTACGTAGGCTTCTACCTGTAGAAGGTTACAACCTTCTCTCATTCTCTAGCTTCTACTAGAAAGTGATCTACAATTCCCTAACTCTTGTACTAGCCGATATGCTTACTAGTACGTAGGCGACAACCTACATAAGGCTACGACCTTCTTTCTTCCTCTAGGGACCACGTTTCATAAATATTTTACCTAGATCCATCAACAACATCATAACTGCAATTAAATCATAAAATACACCTGCATAAACCAATGAATGAGACTCAATCATCACTTTCTGAATCAACCACAACCGAATCAATCAATCACTTTGACAACCCATAGTTATATCACGATCAATCTAATTATTTAAAATACTGTCCCCAAAATACAATAACCGGAACCGGAACCAGAACCTAGAACTCTACAACAGCAAGAAGAAACAACTGAAACATAATTTATAAGGTATACGCTACTTCCATTTGTCAAACCTACGTGTATACGCACTTTTCTCAAATCGAACCAACGTATACATTTGCAAATATTAATTCATAATTATGCAGCTATTCCAGACTTCAGTTATACCCAGATCATAATATTTACAGAATAACACATGTGTCAGTATTCAGATCTAGACTATACATGATCAAACCACATAATGATAATGAATTTCAAACCTTAAGATCCCGATCCATCGTTAGACCTTATCCACCATCAACTGCTAAGGTTCATCCTTGGTTCAGATCAAGCACAACACCATAAGCCAATAACCTGCATACTAGATCTCACACTTCATCAGATATTTGATACTTTCACACCTAGCCTAATGATCTTCTCCTCCTTTTATAGTTGTAGGTCTTTCTCAATACCATGGACCAAAACCACTTAGGACCAATGCTTTGGACCAAATACCTAGGGTCAATACCTCAGATCAAATACCTTGGACCAATACCATGGATCAAAATACCATTGACCAAATACCTCAGACCTAAAACTTATTTTTCCAAGGTATACGTGCTTTTCCTTCTGTGAAAGTTCATGTGTATGTGTACGCCACTTGTGTTCAGTGAACCTATGTGTATATGTAGCTTGGTCAAGGTGAACCTGCATATATCTCTCTTTCTTCATTTTGTGAAGTCTGATCTGTAATTCTTTGCTGTTAACCTGCTATACTGTGATATTTCATCTAAGTAAGTTGCCATCAAGGACAACACCTGTATCATAATGCCAACAGAAGTAATTTATTAAAAGCTATTTATTCATTAAATGGTGCTCAATATAGACAACAAGTAAAAATAATGAATATTTGTAAAGATTAAATTTATTTATTATTGAAATCAATAATTACAAAAATTACAATTATATACCAATAAGAACATATTTGAAATACACAATAAATATTTATGATCACGAAAGAAGGTTGGATTTAATTTGTACACTAGAGGAAAATTCATTGGTTGGTCTCAATTTATTGTAAACTCATCCCTTCTAGCTACCCTAATAATATTTCTCTTGTCCTCGGGTAAAACTTCTTCCCAAAAAGTCCTCTAGGATCCTTTTTACCATTTTGAAAGTTAGTTTCTAACTTTCCCTTGTTGTTATGTAACCAATCTACCAAATAAACTTTGAATTGAAAATAATTATAAATATTTTCAACCTTTTAACTTTTCTAAAATTTATTAAACTAAATATACATCTCTGCGTTTAATAATATGAATCTTGTCATAATTTTATAGTTTCTGACATGAGTTAGTTGAATGGTGACTATTAATTGAAATTTCATTGGGTACAACTGATTTATTGTCCTCATTATGATTCCAAGTCAATTGTGTGTGTGCTTGTGTGTTTCATTGTGTATTCCAATTTCACGAGGTCTAAAACTAGCTTCATGGTACAAAGACAATTTAGATCGTGGCTCCTTGAACTCTGAAGTGAGCCCTTCATGATTCTCCTCCATATCCACCAATAATGTAAATAGGTCTACAAGGATCAAATTTGCTGATATACATAGGAGTAAAGTGTTTATAGGAATGTATGTGGCCTCATTCCTTTGTTTAAATTCTATAAATCTATCCTCATACATTGACCAACAAATTCAAAAGATGTGTAGTACCAAAAATTGTGTTCTTGTAATTCCTTTTCCTCTTTCAATATAACCTATCAGTTATTTCTCCATTATTCACCACCATAGAAATAATGTTCAATTTGCTGCTAAATGCTAACATCACTCACAATTATTCTCTTCCATACATTGGAAATGATATTAACATGGAAAATATTCATACACATATAGGCATATAAATATTTCTGAGTTATATATCAAACTTTGGTATCCTTTTTAGGAAACACATATTCAAGTAAGATTTGAAAACTGGTAAGATTTAAATTCAAGTACATTTATCTCTATTCTGCACTTTTGTCAATTAAGTCTTATCGAGAAGATTGATATGAGAAATGCATGTGTAGTGTGAAGGTCTCAATTATGGTTTCTTATTTGAATGAAGGTAATTATGTTTCTAGCACTAACGATAATTTTCAAAATGCAAACATAATGGTTTAAACAACAATTCATCAGTGGCGATTTCCTACAATGTGATATATGTCGACATGAGTTGAGCTTATCCTCCTTAACACACAAAAACAAATACAAGATATTTGAACTAGCATTGATTTTAGTTGTTTTCCCCTAATCATTGTCAAATTTAGAGCCATGCCATCCAATTGGTACATGATGACCAACACCAGGGTGAGGAGTGTATGGCATATAGCACTATAATAAATCAAATGAACATGTTCCCTTTCTCCTAACCACAACTCTTGCATGTCCATTTTAGAAATTACATCAAAATAATCAACCATACTCATGCCTTGTGTTATAACTTCAATGTTGCAAGCTTTTCTAAAAAATATTCATTCTCAACATAAAATAGAAAATATGTCCTCATTAGCTAAAGATACAAAGATAAAGGGTTTAGAATATATTATAATCAAAGTAGGATTAGATCCTAGTGATATTAATGATGTTGAAGAAATTATTAAGAGAAGGAATTCAAACATTCAAGCTTAAGAAGGAATTTGAAATTACAAATAACAGAACATCCTCAAGCTTAGGAAGTGGGGAAATTAAAGAAAGAAAAGGAAAATATGTTGCGTATGATTGCTAAGCAAAACATTCATATTTGAAAGATGGAAGCAGATATGGAAAAACTCTTTAGAGAGAAAGAGCAACCCATTAGTGCATGGACTTCTATAGCAGAAAGAAGGTCACTCAACCAAGAAGCCATTGAACAATTGTCAAAAGCTATGGGAGGTCTGTCACTAAAGAATGTTGAAATCAAGAAATTAAAGGCACCATTGTAAAAAATAAAATAAAATAAAATAAAGGAAGATAATGCATACATCTCAGAAGTACAGAAGAATTCTAAGCTTACTAAAAAGCTTGAAAAACATATGGATGAATCAACTAGTGCATGGACATTATCAGAAGCCAAGGAGAAAATATGGATTGATATCAATTCAACCATTTCATACTTGTGGACATCTATTGAAATTATTTTTGAAGAAGAACAATTGGTACACAAAGCAAAAAAAACCATAATAGAGATCAAAGAAGAATTGGACCACAAACATGGAGAGGCAACAAGAATCATCAAAGTGATAAATTCAAAAACTAAAGATTAGTTTGAAGACATGGGGATTTAAGACAAGAAAAATGTGGTCCTAGAAGTCAGAAAAGTGTTTAAAAAAAGGAATTTGATGTTGCAGTTAGAAAACAAATGCCAAAACTTAGAAGCTCAAATCAAAAAGTTCCATAGAAAGTTTTCTATCCTTCATCAAAAAGGACTCCCATCCTTAAAAGATTATCGTGGTTAATTGATTCCACAGGAAAATTACCAGTACAAGTTACATGACATAGAAAAATATAAATTAAAGTTTGCTAAAGTAAAATGAATTATTGGTGTCAAATATTTTCTTGAAGGTATATAAAATGATTTATTTATTTCACATGAGGTTCATCATATTTTTACCACTAAGCCAACTTTTGAAAATTACACCGAGGTGGACGAAGCTTACAAGAGAGTAATCAAGTTTTCATGTCCAGATGATGAGAATTGGGATAAGTTCCTTGAACTTATTGAGTAAACTGGAAGCATATTTAAAGATGGAATTGCAGAAAAGACAGGAACAAAATCAATAGAGTTCGATTTCAAGGCAATTTTTACAAACAACATCCTTGAATAATGTGTTATTTCCACATAATGGGTTCCATAATTCCTATTTTGAGTTGTATAAATTAGAAATATCCAAATTATGTATTTTTGAATTACACTCTATATATACATTGTAATTTGAAGAAGGGTTGATCATTTGAGAGAGGCAAGAAACATCATTGTACTTTTCTGGAGATTTTGAAGATAATCAAAGGCTTTTGACTTTAGTTTTAGCAGCATTTTTGCTCATGTGAGTTTTTCCTATATAATCATTTATATTTTTCATCATATGTTCAAGGTAATATAGAAGTGAGGGTAAGGCTAAGTTAAGGATTGACTTCCCTGAAAACCCACTGCAAAGTTACAATCATTACTAAGAATAACTAATTAAACAGGTTGTTTAAATTAGTACTTATGCATCATTAATTTTTTTCCTTATGTCATCTCTTGGATATATAAGTGTTTGATGTAGAAATTTCTCTACACAATTCTACTATATCTGATAAATTAAGTAGTCAGGATGAATGTTTAATTATCAAATATCTTATTTTTTCATATATCAAAATCAATTGAAGAATTATATGTTGTTAAGATTGAAGATCAACACTTTGAAAAATATTTGAAGCTTTTAGATTGTATAAGTGTGAATGGTTTGAAACATTTGTTATCCATTTAAAATAAACCCCTCACTTAGATTCTTTGGCACAGTTCTAAAGCCTAGAATTGTCTTCAAGAGACACCATCATATTGGTGTTGTTGTTGGGGAACGAAGTTTGAAGTTCATTTCCATGGGACAATGATAAGACCTACCTCTTAATGGTGAATAAGAGGTTGGTAGGCTAATTTTTTTGACTTGGAGACTTCATAAATTAAATCTGTCTTCACACATGAATACCATATCTCACTCTGATCCTCAACTTTTCACTCCATTATGAGATCCATAGAGACTTGTGTGAGTTGATTCCTTTAGACATATACTTGAAGCTTCTATTTCTACTTCTCTCCCACCTAAAATAATTTCATAGCCTGAGAAATTGGAATCAATTTCTATCCCTACTGAATTATCTGATTCACCACCTAAATTCTTGGAACTCCTTTCTAAGGGAGTAGATCTACAGCCTGCCTTGATCCTTCATCAACTTGAATCCTTTGAGCATCCTCTCTCCCTTTCGGAATCATTTGATACAGAATTAGAACTTGAACTAAAGTTGCCTGAGCTTAAACTGGAAGATTTTATATCCTTTTCTAAACTCTTATCCTTCTACTTTTGACAAAACTTAAGAGGAACTTAAAATATACACAAATCATTTAGCTTTTGAAGACCAAGAAAAATTGTTCCTAAAGTTGAAACTTTAATTGTCCATCCTTAGTATCCAAAGAAGGCTATAGTTTCGGGACAATCATCTTCCAATAAAACTTATCTCCTAAAAAACCATTTTTACCACAACAACAAATGGCTGAATTTAGATCAATTGTGATAGCTCGATATGCAGCTCTAGTACTAGCACCAACAAATCAAATTCATGATTTTCCTCAAGGATATTTGAAACATCTTCCTAGAGTTAATGGAGAAACAACACCATTAACAAAAGATCATTTATCTGCATTTCTGGACTTTGTAGATAATATGAACATAGAACATGAAGATGTTTATGAAAATCTGTTTTTCAATCATTAGAAGGAAATGTTAGGATTTGGTTCAAACAATTACGAGAAAATTCCATTAATACATGGATAAAATTAACTACTATCTTCATAAACCTATGGGGAATAAATAAGGATCATGTTTATTATCTAACAAAATTTGAAGAACTAAAAAGGAATCTTGGTGAACCTATTGCATAATTTATTAAAAGCTTTAATAACATTTATAATAAAATGCCACCAGATTGTAAACCTCCGGTCATCACAGCTAAAGTTAGATTTTCTAAGGCGTTTGATGATGATTTTTCTTTAATGCTGAGCGAAATAAAATATTAAACCTTAGTGGATATGAAAGCCAATGCAATTGAAGTATAAGCTAACAAAGTAGCATTAGGTAAATTGAACACAAAGGAAAAAAAAATAGAAAAAAATAGAAAAATAAAAAAAATTGAAAGCTAGAGAAGAAAATGGTTCATCGTTAAACAATAAGGAAGAGAAACACAAAATTGATGAAATTACTTCATTATTAAGAAATTTTTCTAATTGAATATCAAGGATAGAAATTGAACTGAAATTAGAAAAATAATATGTAAATATACCTCCAAGACAATACAAAATACATTTTCAACCACAAATCCTACAGAGAGAAAGACCACATAATGACCAATAGATCCAACCTCCATTGATGATAAATGATCAAGACCCTGAAGAAGTAATACTTTATTGACATCAATTATTTTATTGATCAGCCATCTGAAAATGTTATTCTCCCTGCTAGTCAAATTCATCCTCTTGTTCAAAATGAAGAATCTTCTGAAGTTTCCAAATACCAAGCTTTTTCTGAATTCCTTATTGTTGAGTTCAATAAAAGATATGACTTAAGACCTAGAAAAGGTTTAGGTAGACTAGCTAAAAAGGTTACCTTTGATGTCCCGCAAGATAAATATGCTCAAACTTCATATGTTCCACCTAAAGTTCAGTCACAAGACTAGTCAACTATAGAAAATCTGGTGTCTCCTATTTTAATTGTGGAAAAGGAATTAGAAAGGGTCAAAATTCCAATCCCTTTATTTGAAATTTCTAAAACTCTAGGTTACAAGCAATAGGTTTCCAAATGCAAATGTAGATGCTGAAGGAGATTTGATTAGCCTACAAGATGAGAAACCTTTTGTTGTTTCTGGTAATAGTCTAGATACGATGGATGAAAGTGTTCCACCATTCTATGTCACTTTAAAATTTCATGACTTTCTTTTATGCAAATGTATGCTCGATTACGGTGCCTCTCATAATTTAATGCCTAAAGTTATTATGGATCAACTTCAGTTGCAAATCTCTAGACCTTATCATGAATTGTATACATTTGATTCAAAGAAAGTGCCATGCTTTGGGTTCATCAAAGATTTGGTTGTCACCCTTGCCTAGATTCCTGTAACAAGTATAGTAATGGATATAGTAGTGACAAATATCCCTTCTAAATTTGGTATGTTATTATCAAGATCCTATTGTGCTAAGCTTGGAGGAAGCTTACAAATGGATATGTCTTACGCTACCATCCATGTTTATGGAGCATAACATCTAAGAGTGTATAGAGAAGTGAGGTTTATAAATATTTTGTAATTTAATCAAGAAATAAATCACCTATATATGCCATTGATCAAGATTTAGGTGTTTTATCTTATATAAATGAGAGTGCAATTACATAATAGATGAAAGATATTATAAGTTTCCTTTAATTTAGAGAATGATGTGAAAAATGTACTTTTAATGCAACCTTCTCCAGAGATGGGGCTGGAGCCAAAATTGTTTTGATTTCACCTAAAAAGAAAAATATCACTCAATATTTCAAGTTATATTTTGAAGTCACTAACAATGTGGCAGAATATGAAGCTTTAATATTGGGATTAGAGTTAGCCAAGAAAATGAAGGTGAAAAATTTGACAGTATTTGGTGATTCATAATTGATACCTATACAGGTTAGAAATTTGTGTCAAACAAAACATCCTAGATTAAAAGCTTATAGAAATGAGGTATGGGACTGTGTGGAGAATTACTTTCAATATTTTAACATCTCATTCATACCAAGAGAAGACAACATCATGTAGATTCCTTAGTAGTTTCTGCAAGTAATTTTAAAATTTCAGATTCCCTACAGCTACATTATAAAATTGAAATTAAGTACAGACCTTCTATCCTTGATAACTTAAGACACTGACAAGTTTTCGAGGATGACAAACAATTGAAAGTTTTTTTTCAAAATATTGAGGAGTTTTCTTTCTCACATATTGAAGAAGAAAATAATGCAGTGGTAAATGGAAGTGTTGTTGATTTTAGATGAAAATTTGAAACAAAAAATAGTTGATCATGATATAATACATTTTCCTAATAATTAAATTCCTAAAGGACTAGTTACTCTTGAGAAATTGTTTCATCAGAGTGATATTTCAAGAATTTTAATGCCAAACTCACAACAAGAAAATATATAAGACCACAATATTGGCACTATAGAAGAAGTAAGAAATATCAAAATCTGAGTAATTCTGCAACAGGATATTAAATATAAATATATCAAGTTGTTCAAAGAATACAAATATGTATTTGTAGGGGTTATATGAAGATTTGAAATCTTCTGATATAACTATTATTGACCACCCTTTGAAACCAAGAGATAAACCATTTTAGCAAAAACCGAGAAGAATCAATCTTATCTTGTTGCCAATTATTGAGAAAGAAGTAAATAAATTGTTAGATGAAAAAACTATTGTTACTTTAAGATATTCTGAATGGATAGCTAATCTGGTTCCTGTTAGGAAAAAGAATGGATAAATCAGACTATGTGTTGATTTTAGAAATTTGAAAAAGTATACGTTGAAGGATAACTATCCACTACCAAAGATGGATCAATTGCTTCAGAGAGTAACATGTTCTAATAAGATTTGAATGTTAGATGGATTTTATGGATACAATCAGATACTGGTTAGTCAAGAAGACAAAGAAAATTTAGCTTTCCCTACACCATCGGGTACCTTCATGTACGTTAATGTGCCTTTTGGTTTGAGAACTGCAGGGAAATGTTTTTAGAGAGCCATGGACTTGAAATTTGTGTGAGAAACAAATAAGTTCATGGAAATTTATCTTGATGATCTTACAATTTTTTCAAAATCAGATGAACAATGCCTTAATCACTTAAGGAAAGTTTTTGCAAGATGTAGGAAATCTAGAATTTCCCTCAATCCAAAAAAATTAGTATTCGCCA
>APFE031417491.1:0-23605 GCA_000404065.3 Pinus taeda | reverse complement strand
ACTTATATTTTTATTTGTTTACACCCTCGCATGTATATAAGGTGACTTATGGAGTAAATATAAAAAATGCTTTATTTATTTACCATACCTCTCATTTATTTATATTTTTAATAATTTACCATACCTCTTTTATAAATATGGTATTTGGGCCTTTGGCCCATAGGATTCACTTAAATAAAACCTATTCTTGAAAATGGGCGAATGGATTCACTTAAATAAAACCTATTCTTGAAAATGGGCGAATGGAAGGTTGTAACTCCTAATTTCAAGGGCTAAATTTACCTTTTTTACCCTCTCCCTTAAAATAAGGTGGGCTATTTGAGGTGATTTGTAAAAATGTACTATGATACAAAATATTCGCCCACTAAAAATTTAAAACCCCTTAATTTCGCCAAAGGGCGAACATTCGCCCCTAAAATTTTCTATGCTAAATTTTCATTTTCTCAAATTAAGAAGGCAATTTCAAAAGAATTAGTGCTTTCTAGTCCTGATTATTAAAAGCTCTTCAGTATTTTCTCTTTTGCATCAGATACCATAATAGTGGCAGTTATCATGAGAAACCAATTTTTTTCTTTAGAAAAGTTATGGGAGATGTAGAATTGAGTATGACATAATTGAGAAACAATATTATGATTTAGTTCAAGGGTTGAAAAGTTTTAGAATCTATGTGTTGCATTCTCCAATAATTGTTTATGTACCTAACAATGTAGTAAGAACAATGTTGACTCAACCTGATACATATGGGAAAAGGGGTTGACGGATTTATAATATTTTGGAGTTTGATTTAGACATAAAACCAAAAAATTTAGTCAAAGGAAAAGGTCTAGATAAGCTATTAACAGAATCAAATCGTAAATTTTTGGGCATAAATTCAATATTGCAAGTTTCAGATGTTCCATAGGAGAAGAATCCACAAGAACCTTCTTTTGTTTCAGAAGAGAATAATACACAAGAATCTTCTTCCAACTCACCACCCATACCACTTCCATTGTATATTGATGAAAAATTTCTATTGTCATATTGGTATAAGGACATATTGTACATTTTCTACAAGATTTTAAATATCCACTTTAGTTCACTAAGAATCAATGCAGGTCTCTTAGGATCAAAGCAATGAAATGCTATATATTAAATGCAAATATATATTAGAAATATACATTAAATATTCTTTCATTGTGTTTGAATGAAATTGAAACAAAAGGGGGGATTGAACAGTTTCATGGAGTGTGTGGAGGCCATTATTCTTGGAAAGCAACAACACATAAGATATTGAGAGCAGGATTCTACTGGCTGAAATTGTTTTCTCAAGTCAGTTTAAAGGTACGAAGTTTCATCCCTTCTCAATTTTTTGTAGGAAAACAAAGTTTAGTTGCCCTTCCTCTCATTCCAAATTCAATTGAAGCTCCTTTCATGTACTGGGGCCTAGATTTTATTGGTGAAATATTTCCTTCCTCCAACAATCAACACATGTGGATTCTTACAGTAATTGATTATTTCAGAAAATGGGTGGAAGCTATTACTATGAGAAATGCAACTGATTCCATGGTCATGAATTTTATTGAAGACATTTTTTTCTCCATATTTGGATGTCCAAGACAAATAGTTACAGATAATACTCAAGCTTTTATTTCCATTAAAATGATTGAGTTCTTTCACAAATATAAAATTTCATTACATCACTCTACATCTTGTCATCCACAAGGGAATGTACTAGTAGAAACCAAACAAAAGTTTCATTTAATTCATTAAGAAGATGTCAGCAGATCATACAAGAAACTGGGACAGTCATTTGAAGTATGCAGTTTGGGAAAACAAAGTTTCACCTAAGTGATCCATTGATAAATCTCCTTTCCAACTTGTTTATGGAACACAGGAAATCTTCCTTACTCAATTAGAATTTGCAATCATGAAGATTTTGTAGGATTCTTACAAGGAAATTGATGATTTCTCAAGAAGGATCAATCAAATTATTGAAATCAATTAGGGTAAAAAATAAGTCCAACACAAACTCCCACAATATCAAGGCAAGATGAAAAGTTTGTTTGACAGAAAGTCCAGAGAAAGAGATTTCAGACAGGGAGACTTAGTTCTAAGATGGAATGCAAGAAGAGAAGAAAAAGGAAAGCATGGAAAGTTTGACAATCTCTGGTTGGGACCTTTTTGTATTGCAGAAGTCAAAGGAAATAATACCTTCATTCTTTGGAATTTGGAGGGAGAATATTCCCCATTTCTAGTCAACGGGCAATATTTAAATCATTACATCTAGTACTAAGTGAGTTTCTGTTATCATCATTGTAAATAAGTAGTTTGATTTATTTTTCTAGAACAAGTGTGATTTTTCTATAGAAATGACTCTATATCCTAAGGAGAAGGCAAATGGATATGTAGGTTCTCTGCATCTCATATGGGGTAGCATTCCTTAGATGGAGCCAATGTTGTAACTTATTTTACCTAGGCAATTTATTCTTAAATTGGATAGTATTCAAACTAAAAAACAAAAAAAAATAATTATTGCACTTTGTAAATAAAGTCAACATATTATTTATAAATTCCACTTTAAATGAATTTCAGCGCAAATAAACTTACTTTTATTTGTTATTTTAATAAATGTCATTGATGGTTATCACTTGAGCAAGTTTCAACAATTGTAAACCTTCTTTCCGCTATCAATGCATCAAAAGCGATTGCAGGACCCCCCGAATTTGTGATGTTTAATGAAGGGGGTTGGTCTGCAAAGCAGTTTTATCCAAACCATTGAAGATTACGTGTTGGGGACATAGAAATTGTGGGACCCCCCTTTCATAAACCACTTACAACCACACACCCTGCCCCCCTCTGCAAACCACTTCTGCCTCTACTATCTCTCCTGTCATTTTGTCTCTCTGCCACCACTTCTGCCAAATTAACCTTTGCCAAATTTTCCCTATAATTTAATGATCCAACCATTAAATTAATAAATCCTTCCCACCAATGTACCAATAGAAATTTATTGATGCGCCAAGCCATAATTTATTTAATAGTTATTAGAAATTACTCTGATAAGCCCAAATTCCCCCCGTAAACCATATCAATTTTTTTTATCTTGAGCCAGCATATGCAGAATTGTTCAGCGCCAACAAGCTTTCGAATTATACAGTTGATCACTTATTTTGTTCAAGAGATTCACCCCATAGATCAAATTGATCTACACAAATAAGCTGGAGAAATGATATATTCCTCTTTAACAAGTTCTTCCATGGCAGCTTCAAAGCTACAAGCTTCTCTAAACAATATTCATTCTCATCTTAAACTAGAAAAGATGTCCTCATTAGCGAAAGATACTAAAATAAATGTTTATAAGCTCTTGTAATCAAATTAGGATTATATCCCAGTGATATTAATGTTGTTGAAGAAATTATTAAGTGTAGGAATGCAGACGTTCAAGCGTTAAGAAGGAAACTAAAATTACCAACAACAAAGCATCCTCAAGCTCAGGAAGCGGGGAAAGTAGAGAAGGAAAAGGAAAATATGTTGCGTATGATTTTTGAGCAGAGCATTCAGATTCAAAATATGGAAGCAGATATGGAAAATATATTGAAAGAGAAAGAACAACCCATTAGTGCAGGGATTTCTACAGCAGAAATAGGGCCAATCAGCCAAGAAGCCACTAAATAATTATCAAAAGTTATGGGAGATCTGTCATTAAAGAATGTTGAAATTGAGAAATTAAAGGCATCAATGCGAAAAAAGGAAGAAAATAAAATTAAGCTAGATAATGCATACATCTCAGAAGTACATAAGAATTTAAAGCTTAATAAATAGCTTGAGAAATATATCTAAATGAATCAACCAATGCACAAACATGATCAAAAGCCAAGGAGAAAATCTGGATTGATATAAATTCAACCATTTCAGACTTGTGGACATCTATTGAAATTATTTTTGAACAGGAAAATTTGGTACACAAAGCAAAAGCAACCATAGCAAAGATCATAGAAGAATTGGACCACAAACTTGGAGAGGCATCAAGGATCATTAAAGTGTTAAATTCAAAAATTAAAGATGAGCTTGAAGACAGGGGGATTGAAGATAGGACAAATGCAGTCCTAGAAGTAAGACAAGTTTTAACAAAACAGAATTTGATGTTGCAATTGGAAAAAAATTCCAGAACTTAGAAACTCAAATCAAAAAGTTCTAAAGAAAGTTTTTTATCCTTCATAAAAAAGGACTCCCATCCTTAAGAGATTCTCATGGTCAATTGATTCCATAGAAAAATTACCAGTACAATTTATATAACATAGCAAAATATAACTTAAATTTTTCTAAAGTAAAAGGAATTAATGGTGGAAACACTTTTCATGAAGGTCGAGAAAATAATTTATTTATTTCACGTGAGGTTCATCATCTTTTTATCACTAAGCCAACTTTTGAAAAATACACCAAGGTGGATGAAGCTTACAGGAGGGTAATCAATTTTTCATGTCTAGATGATGAGAAGTGGGATACATTCCTTGAATTTATTGAGTAAACTGAAAGGAAATTTTTAGATGGAATTGCATAAAAGACAACAACAAAATCAATAGTCATATTTCAAGGCAATAATTACAAACAACATCCTTGAATAGTGTGTTGTTTCCACATAATCAGTTTCAAAATTCCTATTTTGAGTTGTATAAATTAAAAATATCCAAATTATTTTGGATAAACCTTTATTTTTTGTAAAATATTGTATCAAGTTAGATATTTTTGAATTACACTTTATATATACATTGTAATTCGAAGTAACAAGGGTTGATCCTTTGAGAAAGCCAAGAAACATCATTGTACATTTCTAGAATTTTTTATGATAATCAAAGGATTTTGACTTCAGTTTTAGAAACATTTGTGTTCATGTGAGTTTTTCATGTATAATCATTTATGTTTTTCATAATTTTTTCAAGGTAATATAGAAGTTAGGGTAAGGCTAAGTTGAGGATTGATTTCCCCAAAAACCCACTACAAGGTTAAAATTATTACTGCGAATATGTAATTGAATAGGTTCTTTAAATTAATACCTTTGCATCATTAAATTGTTGCCTTTTTTCATCTCTTGAATATATATGTGTTGGCTATAGAAATTTAACTACATGATTCTACTATATCTGATAAATTAAGTATTTAGGTTGAATGCTTAATTATCAAATATATTCTTCTTTAATCTATCACAATCAATTGAAGAATTATATGTTGTTAAGATTGAAGATCAACACTTTGAATAATATTTGAAGCTTTTATATTGTACAAGTGTGAACGCTTTAAATCGTTGGTCATTCATTTAAAATAAATCCCTCACTTAGATGCTTTGTCACAATTCCCAAGTATACAATTGTCTTCAAAGAGACAACACCTTGCTCATCCATTTTTTGGAATTTGTCCTCGAGGAATTTTAGGATAGATGTTGAAATAACCTCTAAAATCCTCATCCATCAATAGATTGATATATAAATTCAATGGATGAAGTGGAATTCCATTCATATGTGCTATTAAATTCTCTTAATGGGCCTTGTTAATAATAATACCAACATGTTTAGTGAAGAGTATCAATGTTTCTTCAAACGAAGAAGACAATATAGGAACCAAAGTTGGCATTGTCGAGAATTCAAAATCAAGCTTGTCCTAAGATTCTTTTATCCCCTCTTGATTATTCTTCCATGGCATCATACTTACTCGACTGGAAAAACTATGTTCTTTTGACGGAGAATTGGGAGCATAAGAGAAGCATAATGGTGGATTGAACATCATGTATATTAGAATGAGAGGAGAAAGGATTTTAATTGAAATGTGCAATCTGATGAGATCCAAGGGTGGACATTTAATGTGATCAATGGAGGATATTTATGTTGGGTTATAAAGTAGTCAAGAGATAAGACTTCTTTCGATTTCAATGGAATCATAACCCTCCATGTGTCTTTATCATGTAGATAATAGTTTTCTAACTTAGAATACCAATACAATCATTTATCATGATGTTTGATTACACAACATATTTATTCAATTGTATAATGTCTTCATCTGAATGTTGCAATGGTGGATTGTTTTTCAACATTTATTGAATGATATTTTTTAGAGAATAGTTTCAACCAAAAAAATAAACATTAAGGGAAAATGAAATTTCTTCTTCTTCTTTTCAATTCTCTACCAATGTGAAAGTATTAATTATAGAAATTATGTAGACAAGGTCTAACACACACAACATCATGCCATATATTCAAGAAAATATTGCATTTCAAGCTATCTACATGTGAAGATACCTTTTCAAAACATTCAATCCATGTATGAAATGGATATGATAAATTATGAATCATTAGATTCTAAAGTTTTACAAACTCTCAGTCTACATTTCAATATATTTTGAAAATATTGTAAGTATTATGATAGCTCAACCTTGTAATAAATGAATTTATAGTCATTTAATTTTCTTAGATCTCCATATTTGAATGAATCGAGCGTGATATTTCCTTGTAGAGTATAATTCCATGACTTGGCTTTTTTATGGGGGCTAAGTGTAATGTCTAACCCAAATAATGAAATCCTTTAGAGGCACATGTTGATTGTGTTAATAGATTATTGAGTATGTGTTGTCATTGATGTCAAGTTTAGGGGGAACCTGTTGTGTGTGTGTTTTTACATGAAGTTGTCATTGTTTGTTGAGTGTAATTTGTCTAAATTAATGTTATGGTAGTATATCTTTGAAGGAAATATTTTTTAGTTCCTTAGTTTAAATGAGAATGAAAAATGTGTAGTTTCCTAATGTGGTCAGAGACATTTGCAACAATATATGGCACTTTTATAAACCCACGAACTGAAGAGAAATATAAGTTTATGTTAGAAATATGTTGTGATTGATGGAAAAGGTGATGAGGATGACGATATAGGCAAATAATATGATGGGATATTGTAAGAATACGTTGGCAGAGGAATTGCTAAATGATGTCTAGTCATTGTGGTCAAGTATTCATAAAGGTGTTGTCATTAGTCCATTGATGTCACATGTGTCAATGGTGGTGTATCCAAATAAAAGGTACTACAATGGAAAAATTAGAGAAGACTGAAAGAAGAAGGAATACCAACACATGTATCGAAAAGGTGTTGCAATGCTTAGATGTTTCCAAGCAGATTGGTGAACAATATTGGTGGAGCTAATTGGCGAAGGTGCAGATATTTTGGTCTCATTTCTTGTACATTAGATGATCTCAAATGTAGTTAGAAACCACTTCGATGGATAGAGATCTAAAATAATTTTCCAGTGGTATATGGAAGTTCAAAAATGGCCTCCTGGATTGAAAGTTATTCTTAGTCAAAGACAAGAATCCCAAAAGTCAAACTTGTAGAGTTAAAATTGGTGACAGAAGTAGTTGGAGTTAATTTTGGAATTTTGGCCAAACATGGCCAAGCTTGGTAGAGAATTTAGTGGAAGGAATAGAGTTAAGTGTTGAGAAACTTTGGTGGTGGATCTTGTGCCACATTTCCTCACTGACCCATCGGAGAAAATGCGTAGGTTCAAGCATGCTCAAGGGTCAAATAAAAGACTAGGGGGGGGTTCTACTATTGGTGGAATTTCCATATTGTTGATATTGAGATCGACAATTATGGTTAATATCAAAGCACCCCCCACCCGCCCCCCAAACAATAGATGATTTTCAAGGACAATGACAACTAGGTGGAGGTGGTATTCCATGCAGGAGGAAAGGATTTAGTATTAGTGGAGAGCCTGGAAATTGGTGGTCCCTAGTGCTAACACATCCTATCAACCTTAGAAGGTTTCAATGGATGTGCAAATGTGGAATCCTAGGATGATGTAAGCCTGGTCTCGGAGGCCATTCCCCATATGGTTAAAGGTGCAACATAATTCTAGAAAGGCCCAAGATGAGTCAAACTCAGGATAGTATGGTGAAGACGTGTAGAAACAAGGCCCAATGGAATTGTATTTGGGCTAATGAGGAGTGTAGCACAACATTAAATAAATTGGTTGGGAACCTTAATATTTTATAAAGGAATTCAACTCAAAACTCAAAGCCGAGGACCCCTTTCTCTGTCCTCTCAGGAAGAACATGCGGCAACATCTAATTGGTTGTGATGATGCTAGCATGACATATATAGGTGTTATGAAACCAACTCACGAAAAGATAGAAAAAAGAGATAAATGCCTTAGAATTCAGCCTCTTTAAGGGGGAAACCTCCTTTACATTACACAAATGAACAATTCTTGGATGATACAAATGACAAAACCTCCTTTCTATATATAGGAGTCTAAGGGGTCACAATATAATCAAATCCGACTTAACAATAGTAATATAAGGGCACAACAATAATAATAGCGGGCTTCTATGGGGCACAATAATAACAATTTGGGGACAATAGGGGCACTATAGGGACCTAACATGCCCCTCTCCTTCAAAAAAGTGTTGTCCTCAACGCTTGAGTCGTTCTGGATGATTCTATATAAATTCTCATCCTCCCATGTGGAATCTTCAGCAGGTAAGTTCTTCCACTTGATAAGATACTCCGAAATTGATCAATTTCGCAGTTGTTGAGTTCTTGTTTGTGTGACTACCTCAAGTTTCAATATGATTTTTCCTTCCTCGTCAAGTTCTCGCAATATTGTTTGAACTGGGAGCTTATCACCAACAAAATTCTTTAATCATGAAACATGGAAAACTGGGTGCACTCTGGAAGCTGCAGGAGGATCCAATTTGTATGCCATAGTACCAATCCTTTGAAACACCTTGTATGGACCATAATACTTTGGTGATAATTTATTATCCTTATTAGCTTTCTTGAGGGACATTTGTTTATATGGTTGTAGCCGTAGAAATACGTAGTGTTGGCCGGATAAATCGTTCTTGCGGACAAGACCGATCTCCCTAGTATCGAATGATATCTAGCAACAAAGAGCACAAGAAAATATACTTTTCTCTAAACATGTTTCAATTCATAAATGAAAAAGAAGAGGTGTAATAGACCCTACCTCGATCCAACACTTGTTTGTGGCAGCTTTATTCCAACAGCTTCAAGTAGTTCCTTTTCAATAACCTGCATACACAAACAAACACACATCAAAGAACACCTGCATAGATATTATAATAAAACATGTTCATTATGAAGATCAAGGAGCTCATAAAATAAACCATTAGAGACAGTTCATTGAGAAAAACAAACTTGATTTTATTAACTTTATGAATAAAAGAACCTTACAACCTTTGCCTTGATGTTGCATAAGTTCTTTCCAGGGTCCAGCAGGAGTCTCCTCTACTTTGAAAAGCCTCACTCACTTCCCAAATGACATGAAAGATATGTGATCTCTCCTCTCACAAGCTCAAAAAGGAAGTCTAGTTTTCAGCAGCATTTACCCTCAAGAATCTTCAGCTTTCAATCCCCCTTACAACCAGCCCAATGCATGAATTTATAGTGCAAATGGAGGAAGTTGCAAGTCCACCATTGAAGGGATAAGTTCCTCCTTCAATGGGATAAGCACCTCATCATGGAGTTAGCTCCCTTAGTGATGGAATGGATAAACCAAGGTGGAGCGGACTTGCCAGCGTAATATTCCTTCTAGAAGTGTCTAGAAGTGACCCAAGATGAGTTTTTAAGAATGAACTCACACCCTTTTTAATTTTACAGGGTTCGCACCCATTACTCAATAGACAGAGCGGTCAGGTTCGCAGAAACATGACCATTAGTGCGGCACCGCAGGCAATGCTAGGAAAAGTGCGAAACTAGGATTTGAGATTATTTTTAAGGTCTTTCTCCCATTTTCAAGGCTTGACATAAGAGCTGAGGCTTAAGACTTGCAAAGGAGGTATGTATGAGTGTTGATGGACTCACACAAACTATAGAAAGTCATGGTGACAATTGTTTGTGTAACAGCTACCCCTACCACCAGTAGAGGACATGATCTACCCCCTCTAGCTCCTACTTCTTCAGCTTCTAGAGCATAGCAAAGTCCACTACCAACTCCACTGGCATCTACATCTAGAGGGAAAGGGAAAGCTATTGCATTTTCTCGCAAGAAGGGCAAAGGAAATCAATAGTATTAGTTATTTGGTTCATTTCATTGTATATGACATTATGACTCATGATATGAGATACATTATTATATTTTTTTTTGATATTTTGAGGCTAAGTTGGGACTCAGGAGTCAGGACTTACTATTCAGGACAGGATTCACTGTTATGTCACGTGTGATGTAGCACTAAAAATTGTATTACACATATTATATATTAGTTGTTTTATCATATTTATGTGTCAATGTATTTATTTTATGTTGTATATGCTTTAGATATTAAAAAAAAAAAAATGAAAAAAAATTATTTTACGATTTTTTCCTGAATTTTTACGATTTTTTCCAATTTTTTCTGATTTTTTCCCCTCGCTGATTTAATCCTGATAACTATTTTTGCAACATTGGGAATTACACATAAAATATTCAACAAATCCAGGAAATAATTTTCCTGATAGCAAAAAAGGGTTTCAACAAAGGCATCTTTTACCCAGATTTAGAGTCCCACCTTAAGGGTAACATCTTGGAGGGGCAGGCAATTGTTTATGAGCGTGGTCACAATCCAAGAGCAACCAAGACTTACAGGGTAGTTTTCACGAACATGGTCATGATCCAAGAGCAACCTAGACCTTGGAGGGGCGGGGAGTGTTTATGAGCATAGTCACATTCCAAGGATTTTCAATTTTTGGATACCAAATATAACAATCAATGAGAAAAGGAGAAGATCCAAGGGCAATCCATGCCTTACACAAGCGAGCTGGAGGAGAAGAGATGGAGGGATTGGTATTTGGGCATGGAAGAGGAAAGGGTAAGAAACACAAAAAGGTTATTTTAAATATGCATTAAAAGCTTGTTACAAACCATATAAATGGGAAGACTTAGAAGCTTATTACAGATCATATCAGTCAAAAAATCTCACACAGGACTTGTGGAATATGGAAAGCAAGGCATGTTGGAAAAAATAAGTTGTCTAACTTATTAGGGAAAAGTTGAACCCAGAGAATAAGTTGCATGTTCAAAGTCAGAGAAAAAAAGAAAGCCTAGGAGGTAATCTTTAATATTGTATGGAGGCAATCATGAGTGAGGCCCTGAGGTATGTTCTCATAGAAGAGGAGGTACAACCATCTGCGCTAACCAATATGCTTCTGCGTTTTAGTGACAATCTAAGTCCTAAACACGGCTATGGAGGGATATAGTCCTAAATACGGCTGATACTGAACATGTGCACAGGAAAAATGATTAAAAAAAGATCCATAAGTAATTTACTTATGGAAACACCGCAGCTTAAAATAAAAACTTTGTTAAGAGGAGCCTCGGGATTAATTTTGGCCACACATCCTGCATGCAAAACAATGTATTGGCTGAAATTAAATATACCAAGGAAGTCATAAATTAGCTTCCCATTGATGGAAAACCTTGACTTTCCATCGTTTATCATAACCCCTCTCTCAGTGTTAATTCTAAGTAGATCACACATGTTGCTTTCTTCTTACTTGCAGTGCTTGCATTCCCTGCATTCTGTAGTAAATACAGGAAAAACCTTGTCACCCAGCTTGAGGTCAGTTACACATTCTCCAACACTCTCAACAACTTTGCGTCAACCATTGCCAGAATTGGCCAACAATTAATCACTAGAAATATTTTCCCGTAAAATACCACATGCCTCATTGAATTATTATTTTAGAAACATAATTTCATGGCAAGAATAGAGAGGATACCCAGTTGCTTCATGTCCAACGATGCTGGGAAAGATTGGAGCTTGACCCTACAACCAAAGCAATAATAGATAAATCATTAATAAGAAAATTCAATTGCACCCGAAGAAGCTAGACATTGTAGAGCCTAGGCGGGGGAGATCTAGATGTGTGGGCCTATTTCTATGTGTTTGTAACCCTAATAAAATAAACTTCAAATCTACTAAAACGCCAATAGGTGTCAAAACAACCCAAGTGAAAACCTCTAGCTACTTCAAAGATCCTGAGTTAAAAACATTTCAAAATAGCGTGGATCTATCATACACCCTAACCCCTTAATCTTAAATAAGGGTTTGCTCTTTCAGGGTTTTTTCCATTTGGATACCTCTCATGCTTAAAACCAAGATTAAAGATGGAGAGCTTCTAGTTGCTAGTGTTTCTTATAGCTTACCTTTGCTTCCCAAAATACAAGATATATGCGGCACAAAGCAGTGTAAGCTTACCTTTGCTTCCCAAAATACAAGATATATGCGGCACAAAGCAGTGTAATGGAATTTGATTCTAAATTCCATTGCCTTTAGGGGTGCCACTTGCACTTCTTCAATCTTTAGAGGTTGCCCTAGTCCCCAAGCAACATCAACTATAATTAAACAAAAAAAATTAAAATACCGAAGTTTACCATGGCAAACAAATCACATCCCTCAACAATGAGCAGTATGTTAGTAAGAGTCATTACATCATTTTTGCAACATTATTGGCTAATCTAGATTCATCTTCACAAACAGAGTTCAAAATGGAAACGAAATTTCATCCCACAACTAATCAGCATTATATTAGTTAAACTCACCACTCCATTATTTATGCCAATCAATAATATATTAGTAAAAATCACTACTCCGTTGTTACAGTCCTAGAAACATTTCCCAGAGGCTATATGGCAATGTATATAGTTGGAACCATTTTGAACTAGAAATTAAGCTAATACATTCACTGTGTTGAGCACTGAAAATCGATTATCATTTCCCTACTAAGCAAATCATATGGAGATTGTTAGAACGTGGGTAGTCCTAATTACCTTTGCATGTGATAACTTCCCCTACAATATAGCTTTCCATTTTACTTGAAGGATCGACTTGGTCCTCAAATGGCTTCTTGTGAGCCTTAACACTGAACATGGATTGAACACTAAAAATTGATTATAAATCCCTAATAGAATATATCATATGGAAATTAAAATTTGGGCACTCCTAATTACCTTTTCATTCGGCAACTTCACGTGCAGTGGAGCCCTGATTTTTCCTTGAAGGACCTATCTCCACAGATGGTCTAAAAATGGATTTGACACTGAAAAATGGGTTATCATTCTCTTAACAAACCAAATGGAATTTACAATTTGGGCAGCCTTAATTACCTTTACATGGGAGAACTTGCCCTGCAGTAAAGATTGTTGGTTTCCTTGAAGGGTCGGTTTCCCCAAACGATCTCTTGTGCTAAACACTGAAAATGGATTGAATCATTGAAAATGAGTTGCGATTCTCTTACCAAAAATGGATTGAATCACTGAAAATGAGTTACCATTCTCTTGCCAAAAATGGATTGAATCACTGAAAATGAGTTACCATTCTCTTACAAAACAAATCATGTGGAGATTCTTATAATGTGAGCAATACGAATTACCTTTTCCTGTCATAACTTTGCCTGCAATAGAGCTCACCATTTTCCTTCAAGTATCGATCTACCAAAATGGTTCTCCTGCTAAGAAAATAATGAAAGAGTGTTTGTGTTCCTGTGGAGGGTATAAATCTTTAATTGATACACTTCGCACCACTGTAACAGTTTTGCAAGTCACTACACACCCAAATTTCTATGGATTCGGTATAAACCATAGTATTTCACACTGGGGTCTGGTGTTTCTTCGTTAGTTGGGTTTATGTAGGAGTCACAGAGTCATTGTTCCTACAATTTTGGATTTTGAGTCCATGGATTGGGTATAAACCATCCAACTTCATGCCACAGACTATGGTTTCTTGGCTAGATGGTTGTGTGTACAATTGTTGGACCATAGGGTTGCATGGAAAATAACAGTACGTAGGGGGGCATGCTATTAATGAAAATGCCCCCGTATTAAATTTTAAATAAAAAAGAAAATTTATCTAACTATTACACCATCGTCCATAAAATAAATTAATTAAAAAACCCCTGAATATATTAGGGCTTGTACTTGTCCAAGAAGGAATTTCTAAAATATGAACCCACTTAATCTAAAAATGAGAATTGAGGAAAGAAGGGTCATCATTTTGCAATTTTTTTCGCAAGTCACGTGCATCTCTTTAAAGATTCTTTGATCAACATGACTCCACCCTATCTTAACTTGTTATCAAAATTATGTTATTAGGGAGATATTTGGTATAATATACACTAATTTGGTGTCTAGCTTGACCATGAATAATCATAATATATGTCATTGCATATTCATTCATGTCAAAAACAATGGTAAAGAAATGTCTTTTTTATTAAATTTTATTCTCATAATTATTTTAGGTTTTAGGTAAAATATATTATAATTAGTTTGGGTCAAAACTGTTTTGATTCTTAATTAATTTGTAATTTTTTAAAAAATTATTTCCAAGTTTATTAAAGTTTTTGTAAAATTAAGTATTAAATTATTTTTTAGAAATTCAAAAATTCTTTTTTTGAATTTCTAATTTTTGATTGGTGCATATCTAATTTTATGTAGTTTAAAATCAATTTGTGAAATTAAAAATTGTTTAAAATTTTTATTTAAAAAAATTCCATTGGCCAAGTATGCTCATAAATTTGGAAATACCTTCTATTTTTTATGAAATACAATTAATTATGTAACATATTTTGTCCATAATTAATATTTTCTTTCTATTCATTATCATATTTATTTTTAAGTACAAAACAATTGATTTTTTTTTTTCATTAGTCATAAGTGTTTTTGATTGTTTTTTCTATTTCAATTTATTGCCTTCTCATTTGAAATTTTCTGATTTTAAAGGAATTCTTATAACTCTCACATAGTAAAATGTTGATAACTATAAGTTTTCTATATTTCTATAATTTTAATCAAATCCATTGATTGCTCTATTGATTTATATTGATTTAGAGTTAATAAAAATTTAAAAAGTGTTTTAAATTTTATATATATACTAAACCATGCAAATATTTAGATAGACAGACCACTGTATTCATGCCTGAACGATAGAGGAACTAATATGGATAACTTTTGTTATCAATAAATTCGATTGTCAATTACTTTTTACTTTTGCATAGAAGACAAGTACTAAGCAACAACGTTGCATATTAGACTATTTTATGTTATGCTAATTTATTATTGTTTAGTGGTAAACGATGTTTAAGTTTTAATGTTGTTCAAAGTTTAATTTTAATTTATTTTTATTAAGAGATTCAATATTTAAGTATTTCTTTTTATCTATTTGATGTTTTATAGAAGTCAAAGGGAACATTAAAAAAGTGCTTTCCCTCATGGAAAACGCTTAGCAAAAACATAGAAAAGTTTTGGAAGAAGAATGCTGACAATTTTAGGTGTCTCACATGATTTTTATTTTCATGCAATATAGCTCATATCACATGAAAATAAATTTGGGGAGGCAAATGACATACGTTTCAAGGCATCACATAAGAATAATAGTTCACATTGTGCGTAGGTTTCAAGGCATCACATAAGAAGAATAGTTCTCATTGTGTGTTGTATCGCACCACAAATTTTTGTGGTATGATACATTGCACCCTTGAAATTTTTTTAGTATTAAAAATGTGGGCCATGATAAAGAGATAACATGTTACAAGACCAAACATTTTCTAAACATGTGATACGAGGAATCAACACGAAGAGGTATAATGTCATGGAGAGGAAAGTGTTTGAGGGTGTGACCTATTACACCATGAAATTTTAATTTGGGCATGATATGTCTTAGGCCTAGAAATTTTTAAAGGTGTAACAAATGTATGCAGTAGGAAAATTATTGTTGTTGTGGAGAAAACTTCTCAGATGTGACATGTTATAAACCAAAAGATTATTGGGTGTGATAAGAAGATTTTCATGGCTGCAATATGTTGTGCACAAGCTTATTTTTGGCATGGCATGTCACAGGGCCCAAAATATTTCAAGTTGCGATGGAGAAAGATAGAAAGGAAGGTGGGAAGGAGGATGGAGAAAGCAAAGAAGGACAAGGAAGTAGGAGGAAAAGAGAAATATAGGAAAAGGAAGGAAAGTGAAGGTAGAATCTCATAGAGAAAGAATATTTTGTGTGATGTGATGTATCACATGAATAAAATATGTGTGCAATATGTTGGAAGGTGAGAGAGTTTTGAGTTTTGGATAGTGCGATAAGGAAGGTTTTTTAGAGTATGTTGTGGTGCATAAGGGAAATTTCTCCATGATGTGATAGGCCAAAGCTTGAAATAATTTCCTTGGAAAGCATGAGGCCTGAGAGTCATCCAAACAATGCCATGTGATCTGGGTGGAAGATAATTACCATAGTTAATAATTATTTTTCTAAAAATGTTTGTAAAATCATGGATTATATTTGTAATATGCATTATAAAAAAACAAATTGAATCATAATAGTGAAGTGAGAATCTAGTCACACGATGATTTAGTTTTTACCATCATATTCACCCATAGTATTCACCCATGGTATTTTGAAATGTACAAGGGGATGACTCTCGGTGGAAAGACACCAATAAAAAGCATAAATATGGGAATTCACTAGGAGAAAATCATGTTTTTTTTCTCATAATGTAATCTCATGGTATAACACCAATGTGATAAATATTTAAGTTCTTTTTTATTGTTTCTCTACAAGATCTCTCTTAAACATGGTACTATATTCTGAATTATCTTTATAATGTTTTTTTTGTAATATTTCTCTTATGCATTGTTCCCTATTCTCAATTCTTTTTACAATTTTTTTCAATAATATTTATCTTACACATTGTGACATATTCCTTTGTTACTCATGAAGCTGAAATTCTTAAACAACTTGGATCACACCAACATTAATGCACCAAATTTCACAAGAACTTTGTAGTTAAGTGTGCTTGGGCTAGAGTAGTACTAGGATGGGTGACTTGCTAGGAATTTTTACTTTTTATTCTCTTGTCACTCTCTAAGTCTCATTCCTCCAATGATCAAAATCATCATGTCATCTGGAAAGTGTAGACACTTGTACAAATGATAATGTGGTAGGAGAGAGAAATCACTTTAGAAAACTTTAAATGGTATTAACTTTGTTCTCAGGGCTCAGAGTTGAGCAATATTATAGTTGATGGAAAGCTTTGGAAGAGCAAATGGTCTTAGTGATCTCAAAAGTGACCTTGGAATCACATTTAAGAGGAAATTTTTGAATTTCACAACTCTTTAATGTTATTTAATAGGTTAGGTAAGTTATAATCATCCACTTTAAATTTATGACGTGATAAACACCTACTTATATGAAATTTGGCATCCTCTCCTAATTTTCATGTGAGCTTAGTTATACCACATTTCATAACTAATAAGGAACACTATTAAGAGTCATGAAATCATAGTTATCTATCATCTATATCTTTTGTTGCAAGATAGTTCATTCCTCAACATCTTTTGCAAGCTATGAAAGATTTTAAATACCCCATTGTCAACATTATGTATTTAACTATAGTTGGCCTTCTATATTTAATCATGCCAATGAATCAGAGTTTTACAACTCATGCAACCTATTATATTTCCTTGTAACTAGAACAAAATGGGGAAGAAGATGGTGATTGCACATTATAATATCTTTTAATTAGAACAATTTCAAATGGGAAAGAATATGGTTCTTATATTTACCTATATAGTGAAATGATTGAGGCATTTCTAATTTTGAAAATTTTCCATTTTAGGAATAAAATAGAGACTAAGCCAAACAAGGATAACAGGTACACTCAACAACTCTACAATTTTACCTTTTAGTGTTTTAGGTATTTTGTTGTAATATTTCTAAGTTTTACCCATTTTTATTATTTTATTTATTTCCATGATAATGAAAATGCCTTGATTAATGGCTTGGATTTCCATATACCAATAAACTGATCTTGTGATGACCATCTCCTTAGAGACAATGGGTTCAATATATTGCTTACTTACAATAATGTGTATCAAAATATCTTTGTTACTTGAAATCTTGTGAAGAGTATCTAAGAGCATTAGCACGTGTATTAGATTACTATTACCCATTTTCAAGCTATGTAAAGAGAACTCTCTATGGCCTAAAACCCCAAGTAGAGAAAAGTAAACAACATGATTTTAGGGTTGTTACATGTTTAGAAATCAACAAATTCATGGGATTGTTATTTCTTAAGGTTGTTTTGTGTACTCATAAGGTCATGTGTAAATAGATTAAGTGGAAATTCCATTAAAACTACAAAAATTCACATACTCCTTTACGCTTTGAAATTCATGCTCTTTTAGGTGACCAACAATTTAGTAGCTATATATATTTCCCTATTATAATTCTCATATGCCCAACCCTTCATCAAAAATCAACTAGAAAAACACTAGATATAGAAATCCACCCAATGAATAGTCCAAAAATGTAGAGCCACAACCTACCAAGGCCGCATATGTCCTATTCAGTGGTACAAATGGCCCATAAAGCTAATGTACAATCATGTGTATCATGCATAAGGCCTCAAGGGAAAGGAATTCACTACATCCAACCTCAATAAAAAATAATAGTCAATGTACAACATTTGTTTTGTCCCTTTCTAGGTTAGGTATGGACTCTAATAGTATACATATAACCATGATATTGATTACAAGGGATAGAATTAAAAACTAAGAAGTAATGACTCTAATTCTTAGGCCAAAAATCTTATTGGTAAATGAGATTGAATTCAATATAAATTCACCATCATGTAGAGAGCTTGATTCATATTAAACTAAAGTGCATGGTCAATGTAATGAAGAAATTCACCCAAATAGTATTATACAATTGAGAGAGGACATTGTAGTTTCAACAATGATTAGCTTTCATCAATCATTCTGTGCCACCAATGAATCAACCAATGGAATATTATGTTGCATGAATATGTAGTATTATAATGAGATTTCACTTATTATTTAATGATTGAATGAAGCAACAAAATCTTAGCATATAATAATGAATTCACACAATTATTTAAACATTCCATAATATAAACATTTGACCTTAGAAGCACAAGTGGGGAAACCGTCATCAAATAGTTGCTTAACTTTCATTTTGGCATTATCCAATTACAATGCAATTCATGGATTCTTATATATACTCTTATCTTTGGCCAAAATACACTTTGAGAGTGAAAGTACAAAATAAAATAGGGAGAATTGGGGTGATGGAAAGGATGACAGACATGGCCTTTCATTTCCCATTCATTAGTATTTTCTATCCTATTATTATTTTTCTTTCCTTATTTATTTATTTTTCTTTTTTGGTCTCATTTATTTTTACATTTGCATTGTCTTTGATAGATTATTAACTTTTATTAAATTATCACTTAATTACACATGGAGATACTTATTATTACAACCATTTACTTGTTCAGATCCATTTTGGATCACACCTTGGCATTGAGAGGCCTTTCTCTCCCAAATCTTAGAAGAACCAACCAAGATTAATGTGTCTTCTGTCTAATTTTCTAGAACATGGCTTTAAGCTATGACTCTAACTCTAGTTAATGGTTTTGGCTACTAGTTTTCGTTATAGATATGGATCTAGCTCTAGTTGTTAGCTTTCTTGTAGCCATAATGCATAAATCTATTATTTTATTCTCAACCATCAGCAATCTCTAGACCTAAACTCTTCACTTAGAGTTCATTCCCATCTTTATCATGTAAGTCTCTTATAGTCTCAAACTTGGAGATGGTCTACCTCAACAACCAATGAAGGCAAAGTTGAATTATGGTCTTCTTGTTGAGTGTGATCACAACAAGTACGTGTGGATTTACTTCTTCTAGTAGGACCAATTGCTTCCTAACATGGAAACAATTCTTTACAACCATGTTGATTGAATGATAATCTTACATCCCTACACATACTAGGAATAGGAGACTTAATCACTAGTAATTTGGTTCATATGTTGATGAATCATTCTTCAACTAGATTGCAATGAAAGAAATGTTATCCCATGCTTGAAATCCTTCTCTACTCTCTCATACTTCCATAAAAAAGCAACATATTACTTTGGCGAGGTTGACATCTTGTGATGTTCCAACTCCTTGAATATCTTCTACTCCTTAAGTTCGAGTTGTGGAGTACTCTTCGTCTTCTTTACTCTTCACTCTCCATACTCTTCTTTTGATTGTGTGGTTTCTGGAGTAAAGCTCTAGATGAAGTCACCAGAACTTTTCTTCCCAATGGCCACTCAACATGCAATGGTGGAAAAAGTTATTGACACTACTATGTGGGCTACTTGACATCCTTTTTTTCTTTTGGCACATCTTACATTGTTGTTGGCTTGGGGAAGTCTTCTTATCATTCCTCCTCTAAAAGCAATATGGTGCTTCGTACATGGTTAACTTCTCCCAGCAAGATGCCTCAAAGTGGTCTCTCTTCCCATAGAAAGAAAATGTCATAGAAAACCAAAAATCAACATCACTATGGTCTTTCTTCCTATAATAACGATAACCACGGATGTCTTCCATACTACTTACTATTCTAACCCTTATTTAGTTTAGATAAATTCAAATTAATAAATTTTATATAATTTGAAAAAATTTAAGATTTTACAACAAAAGAGTCCAATCTTGTGAAATGGGGGAAAAGAATTTATAAATGGATTTCTAAACCAATCCTAAAGTTATAGGTGTACCAAATATTCCAATAAAACAAGGTTAAAAACCAAATAAAATTAACGAAAATTGTTGTATGCTAGATTTGAGTGTGGATATCAAACCTTGATTAATGGTAAAGGTTTATCATGGGCATATAGATTTTCTTTTTATAAGAGTGCACATAGCTCCCATAAACCAAAAACTACCCATACCCACATGGTGGCTTCTAGTTATTTATGGAACCACTACAAAAGAATTTGGAAACCACTTAAAAAAAAAAAAAAAAAATCCATACAAATTAATGGGTTATTTGAGAATATTAATTGCATCGTAGTATAAAAATGATAGACAAATCAATGAGAATATTAATGTTTCGACTTGTAACAAGACATTTGATACATTAATGCATGCAAGTTAACAAGGAAAAGAAACGTGCCTATTCTTTCAAAACATTTTTGCATGCATGAAAGGCCACAATTAAAACTAAAGTGAACTAGGTTTACCATATGGGTACAAATCCAAAGTTAAATATGTAAAAGCACCAAGGTGCCTTTTAAGCACCTCCTTTATGTTATTTTCATAGTTTTTATCTCGGAAATTTCTTAAAATGAAGAGTAATAGAGTTAGAGTGAAAAGATGCCTTCAAGAAGAAAACTTGAAACTATGAGGAAACCTCTCTTAGTTAATCATAAATTGACCATTTAATTGATAATTATGAGGACATTTTCAAAGCCAAAATGATCATTAAAGGCATTGGTAAAATTCAACATTTAGTTTACTAGAGGTTTAACAATACCTAGTGCATGATTCTAGCTTGGAAATGTGGTCTTGCGTATTCTATAGTTCCAACTACTTATTACTTTCCTAATTTTGTTGTGATGTGTGCCCATTCTTATGACCTAAATCAAAGAAAATAAAATCAACGGCTGGATAAATTTTTACAGTGATCGAAAATGTAATTTTAAAAATATGATTTTTGCTTCATAATCAAACAATCCTAAATAATTCAAACGAAAATTTGAGCTCTACAATGGAAATGGGTTTATAAGGGTATGATTATCATTTAGCACATTGTTTGGCATAGTCCCTAGTTTCCAGTAGCAAATGAAGGCTTGTTGTCTCCTTTTTTTCTTTTGTCAGTTCAGTCCCATTGAACATGTGTCTAGGGGTGCATAGGCACGGTCATACTAGGACAAGTACATTATGGATGATTTTTCTGTGTAAATTCATTAAGGATTTATCATCAATTTTTTTGTTAGAGGACTCGTAGAAGCCTTTTTTTTCAAATTTTTGTATACTCTTTCTGTTATTCGCAAGAATCGAGGAAGATTCCTTATAGTGTTATAGACATTTTTGGGCACTTCAACCCCAATCACAAATGTCCATAAACTGAGGGCTCTTCAGTCCCTAAAAGGGTTGCTTCACTGCCTAAAGGAACAAGGTCAACTGATTACATCATCTGCCAGAAGTTCTCCACTAAAAACTGCTCATAAATGGTCAAAACTGGACCATACTGAAATCTCCATGCAGAGGGTGTGATGCATATCACCTTCCCAATGCACAAGGTGTGATGCATACTGTTTTTCTCCTCTGTAGGGTGCGATGGTTGGGAATGGACAAATGGCAAGGACCAAAATGCGAGGTGGAAGATCATGGAATCTTCCAGAAGCTTCCCCTCTGACACTTGCCACTCAATTTTCGACCAGGGATGAGTTATGATATCTTCATTCTCAAGTGGAACAGGACTATCAAGAGAAGACACTAATTAAGTCCCAAAAGATGAATCACCTCTCTTAATCATCTATATAGGATCCTCATCCAGAGATCCGGGGGGGGCTGGAATTTTGTAATCTATAGAGAAGTATTGTCAGTATTCTTGTGTACATTCACAGTGTTGGGTGATTTTGCTTTGCTTGAGGTGAAAGAAGGGCTTCTTAGCTAGAGGATGATGCTGGGTCAGAGCTGCTCATGGTTGTAATCCACTTGCTACTTTTATCTGAATAAAGCTATTATTGTTTCCTTCCATATCCTGGCATACTTGTTTATATATGCTTGTATATGGTTAATGTACATCTGATCCTACATTATTTTTAAATTTAGATCCTTGTTTCTTGCATAGTAGTATGTTGTTGTGATTCTGCAGGTCCCTTTTGAAGCTGAGCAGACAAAGAGCAAGCAGCAAAACTCTATCAAGAAGGAGAGGGAATCGAGCGCAAGACTCAGGTTGGCCCTCTTGGTTCTCCTCTCATCTATTTTCATAAAAGGAATCAATAGTAGATTTTGATTGTTTGTTTCTAAGATAGTCACACATCTTAGTGGGAATAGCAGCATCCGTGTGGACACTATTCCCGTATAACAAAATGGAAACTCCGCTGGGGAGCGACTAGATTACTTGTTAGCCTATCTATCCTTGTTTCTTTTATAAACATACAGATGGAGCCTGAAGTCAAGCCAGCTAGCCTTCGAACTGAATTTTTCATACAAATGCAAAGTAGATCAATGCTGCTTTAGTCAATCTCTGGGTTTTTGTTTATAAATTAAACAATAGATCTGCAAGCAATCTAATTGCCCTAAGTAGTGGCTTTAGTAACCTCTTAAATCACCCCTATGTTTTTACATACATTGATATGTACTTATTCAGCTTAAAACCCTGAACTAAATTGCAAACTGTGAGTGAAGTCTCGTTCAAAGTCTCGCACTGTAACCATCACACCCTACCTTCAAGGCAGCCTGTATGCATCGCACTTCCCGAATGGATTTTTCTCACTGTTTTCAATCTTATTCAAGAGTTTTTGTTGTCTGTAATCAGTGTGCTTCTGTGAATACCTCCTTCTGTAGCATTATTCCGACTCCTTAGTGCAAAGAACTATAAACATTTTTTTATTTATTATGCGTCGTTTTAGTTCTCTTTTGCACAAAATAACATAGTCGAACTATCGTCACTAGATATGAAAGTGTCGTAGTTGTCATTTTCAGTTTTAGAAAGCAATCCCATTGTTTTAGATAGTTGATTATACGGTTATTATTGCATAAGACTTGATTTACTAGTTTTAAAGTGTCGAAAAGCAATTTCCA
>APFE031417486.1:0-10384 GCA_000404065.3 Pinus taeda | reverse complement strand
ATTCTCCTTTTTTCTAGCCTTAGACCATTTGTCCAAAAGGACTTTTTCAAATTCTGCATCTGAAAGTTTGGTCAACTGCTTGTGGTCAAGTGATTTCCACCACCATGTGGAAGCCTCATCTATTAAAAATAACCACATTTTACCCCTCCAATCTGTCTTAAACACACGCTTTATTTCCTTTATGAATTCTTCAATAGTCAGACCATCATCTTTTCCTGTAAAAATTTCCTTGCTAGAAGCCATGAGGGTTTGAAAAAATCCACTTACTTGGCTAAAATTTGAAAATGTCACAGTTTCGTCGATATTTCTCAGAATCTCTATTATAACCTATTTTTGGAAATGGAACAACCATTCTGCATCTACCCATGTGATAGAAATCCTGATTCAGACACTGGAATTTCAGATCTGCACTACTACTCTTCTGTCGTCACCCAAAATTTCTAAAAAAAGAGCTGATTTTAAATCAGCGATATCTCCCTCATCCGGACTCCGATTCGACTGATTTGTTTTTTGAAATTAGGTGTTTTTTCACAAAGATTACAGATATACAATTATATCTTGTAGATATTGCACCCGGACGTCCAGATCTGCGCCGCAAACCCGCTGCCCTGAAAAATTGTCTGCAACCCCACTGATTTTTAGATCAGTAATATCTCCTTCATCCAGACTCCGATTCAGCCGATTTTTTTTTTGAAATCGGGTATTTCTTCATATAGAATCCAGATCTGCAATTATATTTTGCATATCTTGCACCAAAATTTACAGATCTGATATGCAAACTCGACGCCCTCGAAATCCTGCAAAAAGTAAAAAAAATTCTCCACTTTTGTGCCCAAGAAAGTGCTCTGATACCACTTGTTGTAGCTCTGATACCACTTGTTATAGATCTAACCCTGTTTCATATAGCTCTGATACTAATTGTTATAAATCTAACCCAAGAATATTATAGATCTGATATGAAAATATAAGACAATGCAAATAAACCCAGAAATAATATGAAATGATTCTTTATTGATCAAACCCTTAAGGTAGGGCAACACCATACATTCACTCCTTAAGGAAGGAGAACACTCCACAAGCCATATGCTTGCTCATACAATAATTCTTGACACAATATTTCTTGACATTCTCCCATGTGGAGTCTCTAGCCTCTATATAGGCCTCATACATACAATACCATGGATCATTACCATGGTTCCCTCATACCATCCACTAATACCATGGGCCCATTACATTACTACTAACTACTTGTGGTCCCTTACATGATATGGGTTAGCCACCTTATTTATTACTATGGCCCATCCCATTATTACATTATTACCTTGGGTACCTCCCTCGGTACCCCATATTACCCCCCCTAGGTATATAACACTGGGGCCCTATGTCATCAAAGAGATTACCGACAGTGGAGCAGTTCAGTTGGTTAAGTTAAATGGGGAGCCCTTCCTAGGAAAAGTGAAAGGTAACCAATTGAAGCCATACATTGGTGATCCAATTAAGTGACTATATGATGGAAGCATAGTCTAAGCACTCCAAGCAGCTAAAATGAGGCACAAGACTATAAACTTCACTACCCAGGTCGGGGAACTGCATGATGCAGAAACTGTGCAGAATAAGGAGATGTCACAGAGACCACATGAGTGCACAGAGGGCTATGCTACCTAGGATAAAACTACGTAAGTCAGCTGGAAAGTATCTGTTAAATTCATTGTTCATGATTTGACGATAAAAAAATGGCCCAAAATGGAGCGTTCGGCGGGGGGGGGGGGGGCATTTAAGATGAAATTTATGGGTAAGATCATTGAAAATTTGTAGCCAATCTAACATTAATGAACCAATTTTTTTTTGGGGGGGGGGAATCCGATTTAAATTCAAAATGGTCTATAAATTACATGTGGCTGCCCAATGAATAACACTTGGCATTTTGAGCATTGAGTTGTTGCGCTCTCAGACGCATATGCACCATGAATTCTTTGAAGCTTTGATAGCAAGTTCGGTGTTTGAGAAATTACCGAAGGAGACACAATAACTGTTGAATAGCGTCATCTTGACACCGGTAGAAACCGTAGATATTGAGGAAGCAGTGACAGCCGAAGGGGTTGTGCGAAAGGTTACTATGGAAGCAGAGGGAATTGCTCTAGAGGTTGCAGAGATACCCAAGCAAGAAAGGAAAGCAGGTTGCGACACCACCGGTGCGCGCGTCACCTAGGAGAAACTCGCTGAAGGACAAGCCCACCACTCAAGAAAAGGGAAAAACCATTAACGTAGAACCAGTGGGGGAAGAAATTAAGGATATCCCAATGGATGATGATGATCTTGGGATCAACACAAAGGACGTTGAAGTTCAGGGGTATGACCCCATTACTAAATTACCTGAGTATGTCCCTCTGCGTAGGGGCAAGGTCAAGGTGCCTAAGGACATTGAAGAAAGCAAGGTCAGCTTGTACACACCCTTGCTACTAGACAAGATTGGTTTTGAAGGACTGTGCTTGGCGAAGATTCTAATGTTGAAATTGGAGGACTGGGACTTAGCTAATACCGAGTAATTCCCTCACTTGGCGATAGACCAACTGATGCACCGGGTCCTCTATAAGACCACCAAGGTGATTGTGTTGGAACTACAGAAGTGGCTCAAAGGAGTGGATAAGGCAGGCCTGCACAACCTGCTATGGGTGCCACACTACAATCAAACACCCATTTCCTTGCTGGTAATCAAGCAGCTACTATGATTAGTACATGATGGGTGTCTGTGGCTGGAGGAGCTAATACCCATCACTGATAGACTGGTCCACAAAATCATGAGGCTACCATATTTAGGGGAGAATCTGGCTATGATTTTCTGTGGAAAGGCAGGTGAACTGGTCCTCGTGGAGGCCATGAAGAAGAAGTTTGGATTAGTAAAAAAGCTGCGTGGCTATGTGATTACAAGTATTTTCGACCCTGCGGTCAAAGTGGCCACACAAATATTAGTAGGGAAGGTCACGCGGAAGTGTCGCTTCGATGAAGTATTAGCACCTGTTGTAGCTCTAGCGGCCCAATGCGCGAAGTGGATCCAGTTTAATTGGGCCTGCTACCTCTGCAGTGAGTTCCTCATGAACTACTGTGAGGCGCAGGATCTGAGCAAGACCTTCCACTATGCATGGCTTTTGCTATCCATCATGCTGGTAGCCTGGGAGCTACCTGAAGACAACCAATTTCCCTCGTTCACGTCGGACTTGCCTGAGGTTGCAAAGTACACTTCGCTATGGGCGTCTAAGGATTCTCAATGGATCAAGGGCAACAATATCTTTTGGATCTTGATGGAGATGAACGTGCACATGGCCATCAACCAGAAGCCACGATTGTCACCTATTGTCTTTGATAAATTGGAGCCATACCCGAAATTTAAGGCTAATTTCCACCATGTATCCATAGGGGCACGGAAGGACCCCAAGCAAAAGTGGCATGACTTGCCCTACTTAGCGACGGATGATGCGATTCAAGTGGTTATTGACAACTGGATGACAAAATGGCACATTGCCTCGGACTTAACGACGGGATCCAACAAGAAAGTCGGATAGTGGAAGAAGGATGAATCCAAGCTCAAGTGGAGCAGTTGGCTGAGAAAAGGAGAAAGGAGGCTGAGGATAAGGCTAAGGCAGACTGCGCTACCACACAAGAGACAGGTGGATAGACAGGAGGAGAGGAGCGCAACTCTGACAAAGAGAAGTCGCCCTCCTGAGAAGAAGAGGAAGAAGAGGACGATCTGACAGAATAGGGAGGAGTAGACCCGCAGATACCTCCATTCTGTATCAAGCATTCAAGGGGACAAGAAAATAGGACCGCGGAAGAAGTCCAAGGCCAACAAGACATCCATGGAACCAATCACCCTTACAAAGGGAAATCTAAATGACATTGGAGATACAGTGCGGAATGCCACTACAAAATTGCTGCAACAATTTGAAAAGCAAAAGCAGCAGGCATTGGGGGTCATTCAGGCGAATCTATGAGAGGTGTAGATTTGGGTAACATAGATTGACACGACACCCACCAGTTTGGCCAGGATGCTGCATGCAAAGGACTCCCGAGCCATAGTGATGCCAGATGGAGTACTGACGATAGAGACAGAAGCTGACAGGCCCATTGTTAGTGCACTCAATGGAGTAGGGCTGAACTTGGCGACGGTTCCTAATGAGGCACTCCACCTACTGTAGGATTGGGTGATCACAGAGCTGAGGGCCCATGAACATCATGCTTTGCAGGTGATTAGTGAGAAAAATATCAATAATACTTAGATGGGCATGCAGCGAGACTCTGCCCTCACATTCATTATGGAACTCACTGACACGAATCAGTGCATGATTAAGGTCATGGAGGAAGCATGCCGAATGGTCCCGGAGTTGGCCATTCCTACAGAGGAGACAGTAGATGTGCACATTCACAAAATCGTTACAAGGGTGCATGATGCCCACACAGAATTGGCAAAGGTTCAGTTGGATCTAAACCTCCAAATTGCAGAATTACAGTTGAGGGCCCAACCTTCAACTCCATTTGAAGTCAAGGATTAGCACATGGCTTCTATAATAGAGGCAATAACGACAGTAGAAAGTACAATGGAAAACTCCATAACACTTTTTGAACAGTTATCAAAGTACTAACTAGCCTCCACGAAGACCCCACTATGCAGAGGTTGGAAATAGAGGTGCGAGAGCTGCAACAGTGCTACAATGAGGTATAAAGGATAGTGTGTACTGTTGCCCTCACACAGAGACTCGTGAAGTTGTAGGAGGCCAAGGTATTGAAGGAGTAGGTAGATATAGCTAAGCACAAAGAGGCAGTGCTGAAGGCACGCTTGAAGCTTTGGTTGGACGATGCCTACTTTATCACGACCTCCATTGAAGGCAAGATGGCTAGTCTAGAGGAGACTCAACAAAAGCTCTAGGCCGATAGTGTAGAGCCAAAAACATAGTAGTTGGTTGAGGAAATAAAGTAGGCAACCACACAGTGCATCGCCGAGGTAGCAGTCGTACAGGTCAAGCTGGGGGGGTCTTTGCGCCAAGATCTCCACGCCCACAGAGTGACTTGAGGGTGAGTCACCATGTTTGTGTTGGGGGGCTATTGGGAACGGGTTCCCCTAAGAGCCAATTTTGGGGCTAAAAGTCGATGTTTTGGGGCAAAAGGCAAAAATTTTGTAATAAAGATGTAAAGCCTCCACATTTTGTGGTTGCAAAGCGTGCAGAGGTCAAAGGGTTGCCTGCCCTTGTTTTGTGAAGTCTCATGTCGACTGTAAATATCTACCCATGGTCTGCGGACCATGGGACTGTATAAAAATGGAGTCTTAGAAGAGTCTAAGAGGAGTAGTAGGAAGAAGGGTTTTGGGTAATATGTTCTAATTTTTCTCAAGTCTTAGCATAGGTAGAGGCCCTGCATTGAGTGCGTAGAAGCCTAGGATGGAAGTCCACAACTGAGTGCGTGAACCACTGTAGCTGTGTGCAGGGTGGATTGAGTTTGTACTGAACCTGAGATATCAATAAAGAGAAGTTTTTTTCAAATCACTGTGTATTTTGTCTCTATTTAATGCATTTGATTATATTATGATACGATCTAGGTTTACACTATAATGCTTATTTAATGCATGAATGCATTCGAATATATCTGTTAAATGAGCACAATCAAGAGTAAAGGATTACACGAAGATAACTGTAAATGCATGGTAGATTAGGTAACACTTAAGATAAATTGGGAACTTATATAGTAACGTAGTCACAAAGGTGTGTAAGTGCCTAGACCTTGGGTTAGGGCTGCGTGAATATCAGTTGGGTATCATTGCGGAGGTACTAAAGGATGGGAGAGAAGGAACATTGATAAGCCCTAGAAGCTTATCGATCTTCATAGAGATAGGATTAGGAAGTATAGACCGACATCACGACCATCTCAGGGTGCAGATACTTGGTTCCTGCATCTCTCGATATTGCTTCGGGTGATACTTCAGTCCATGCTCTGCGAGATGATGCCGAAAGAACCAGTGAGGGATTTTCTTGGTTGACTAATGCTGAACCTGGGTTAGGGCCCATCAAGCCAACATGGGGGTAGCATGACTACATGGGCCCAAATGCAATGAGCCTTCAATAATAAGTACAAAAACTACTGTAGGTCCAAAGAAACCAAGGAAGAAATATTTAGGATGACTCTTGGACATGGTGAATCTCTATAACATTATGAGGAGAGATTTCAACTCAGTTATAGGAGGGCCAACTGTACCCTTGATCTCCAGTCAATCAAGCTAGTTCTTCTTTGAGGGATCAAGGAGGATATGTTGGAAACCCTCAACATGTTGTTTGGAGGAGATATCTATTAGTTATCCTATGATGGCATCAAAATTGTATTCAAGAATCACTCTAGAGCTGCTAGGAAAAAGGGTAGGGCCAGTCAAGGCTGGGTCAGTTCCTCTCCCTCCACAACATCCATCAAGAATGAGATAAGGAACATGTTGGAGGACTGCAAGAGTGAAATTATTCATACCTTTGCATTGCAAATGGATAACATGAAAATCAACAGAAAGCAAGAGGAAGAAAAAAGGGCACTAGCTATTTTCTACCCTAGATGCACTAAAAGACATCCTAGGAGTGAATTCCCATTGAATGTCATACAAGTCTTCCTAGTCTGTGAAGAAAATCATGCAATAGAAAAATTTTATTCTTTTCCAAGACTAAAAGTTGTATACCAAGGGGAAGAAGGTGGGTCAAAGCAAATTTGTTTCATTAATCAAAGAAGGCCTCAAGGACTTCAGCCATATCAACAAGGCATGCAAGGTGCACACTACTCTTATTACAAACCAAATCAGAATGCACATTTGCAACCTTGGTACTCCACTCATCCATCCTGATCCCCACCTCCTCCTTGGCCTTATTTTCCTCCATAACCTCCTCAACCTGTCAACGATCCCTTTCAACCATATCCACCCAATTATTCTCAATGGGGCAACCCATCACAAGAGTAGAGGCCTCATGTCAACCAGCCTCCTTCTTTACTACCTCCACCCCAACCTCAACGACAACTCACTCGTCCTACTCCGCCTAAGCAACCTCAAATTCCTGTTCAACCCAATCCAAGCCCAAACAACAAGAAAGCACAATAGGTCTACATTAGAGAGACATCCTATCCTGCTTATGCTGTGGAAATCTAGGAGATCAACCTTTATTCTGGGAGAGTACTTCCAGATAACCACCCACCTTCTCCACTTGAAGATCTTGAACAAGGGAAGGAAGAGAGTGTTCCTCAAGTCAATCCACCTCCTTTTCTTGAGAGGTTGAGCCACCTTAGCCAACACACCCTAGAAGAGGTTGAAATTCTGGGAGAAATGAAGGATTTGTGTGTTAAGATACCCCTTCTCTAGACCATTAAAGATGTTCCCATCTATAATAATGTCATTAAGGAGAAATGTTTCAAAAAGCCTAGGAGAAGAAAAAGAGACACCCCCACCATAAATGTTGTTGGGAAACTATCTAATTTGATGCTTGGAAGGGTGATCTTCCTGAAATATCTAGACCCTGGAAGGCTAGCAGTAGATGTGCACATTGACGGACTTATAGTCCCTAATAACCTGATTGATCTTGGGGCTGCAACCAATGTTATGACTAAGGAAACCATGCTGAAGCTAAATCTCTAATGAGCTTTGAGGAAGACCACCACATTGTTACACCTTGCAAACAAGTCCATAGTATCTCCTGAGGGAGTTGTTGAATATGTTATGGTCTCCATTGACTCTTGGGAATATCCTACCGATTTCCTGGTTCTCCAGCCTAAAACCAAGTTAATGGCTATCCTCTCATCATAGGAAGACTGTGGTTGGCCATTGCTGATGTGTACATTAGTTGTAGGGCTGGGAACATGATCATTAAGAATGGACATTTATCAAAACAGTTAGTATTGCATCCTCCTTCTCAGCCTTCTATTGAGCAGGAATTACCCTTATGGTTAGAAGAGGAGGAAGAAGATGAATTGCATCACACCACCCTCTACTCGATCTGCACTCTAGATAATATTACAAGAGGGGGACAACCTGATAAAGATGACCTCATTGACCATATTCTTCAGAACCAACCTCCCACTCCCATTCCAATTGATGAGTTGATGAAATAATATGGATGTAGTCCTTGGACTAAATTATGCCCTATTGAATCAAGTCCAAAACATGTCAAGGTTGTAGAGTTTGGTCCATTAAGAACCTTAAAGATCGACCCTTCTCTCTCAGCCAAACAGGAAGAACAATTGTGTAATGTGTTCATGCAACACCTAGATGTTTTTTCCTAGGATGATAAGGAAATGAAAGGCGTGCATCCCTGAGGTTGTAGCCATCATATTGACATAAACTAGGGATGCAAGTCTATGTGCCAACCCCAGAGAAAGATGAACTCAACTCTTAAGGACATTATGAAAGAAGAACTGCAAAAGCTACTGGATGAAGGGTTCATATACCCCATTTCAGATAGTGAGTGGGTGTGACCTCTTTTTTTAGTTCCCAAGAAGAATGGGAAGTGGAGAATCTGTGTTGATTACTGGGAACTTAACAAGGCTACAAAGAAGGACCATTTTCCTTTACCCTTTATTGAGCAATTCCTAGATGGCCTTATTGGGAATAAATTCTTCTCCTTCCTGGATGGATTTAGTGGATACAACAAAATCTAGATCAGCCCTAAAGACCAAGATAAGATGACATTCACATATCCTTGGGGTACCTTTGCTTATATAGTTCTTCCATTCAGTTTGTGAAATGCCCTTGCTACTTTCTAGAGAGAAGTTTTCAATATTTTTGTTGAACTTGTTCATGATTCTGTTGAAATATACATGGATGATTTCACTCCTTATGGATGTGACTTCCATGAAGCTCTCTCCAATCTGTGTAAGGTCTGGAAGAAATGTATCAAAATGAATCTCTTTCTAAGCCCTAAGAAATGTGAGCTTTTGATGAATGAGGGGACTATCCTCGGCCATTCCATTTCCAGTGAAAGGATACAGGTAGACCCAAACAAAATTGCCATCATCAAAAGGGTCCCTACTCGTAAAAAAAAAAGAGATGTCAAGAGTTTATTGGGACTAGCTCAATATTATAGGAGATTCATCAAATACTTAGTAAAGTGGCTTCACCTTTGTTTAGTTTATTGACAAAATATTGATATTTCTGTTGGACCAATAATTTTCAAGAGGCCCTTGAAGTGTTGAAATAAAAATTGATCATTGTACCCATCCTTAAGGGTCCCAACTGGGCATTGCCTTTCCATATCCATACAAATGCATCAGATAAAGATGTGGGGGGAGCCTTAAGGCAAGTAGAGGATAAGTTTCCTTATGATGTCTATTTCATTAGTAAGAATTTGTCTAAAAATGAGTTGAATTACACTGTCACTGAAAAGGAATTCTTAGATTTAGTACATTCTTTAAACAAATTCAGGCACTATATCAATGGGTATCAACATTTTGTTCATACGGATCATGAAACCATTAAATATTTGATGAATAAGCTTGATGTCAATGTTAGGATCATTAGATGGTTGTTATTGTTACAATAGTTTGATTTGACTATTATTGACAAACCAGGGAAAGAAAATGTGGTTACACATTTTTTGTCCAGGTTGACCTTGCCTACAGTTAATGAGGAGACAGTGGATGATCAACTTCTAGATGAACACCTCTTTTCCATCTCGACGATTTCTCCTTGGTTTTCTAACATAGCCAAATACTTGGTTGCTTGGAGGTTCCCTCCTAATCTATCATTTAGAGAGAAAAGAAAGAAAAGAAAGATTGTAAAGAAAAACTTTCCTTTCACTTGGATTGGGGAGCAATCTTTTCAGATTAGGAACAGATCAGATCTTGAGAAGATGTGTAAGAGAAGAGGAGGCCTTTGACATCTTCTCAACATGTCATGATGGACCTTGTGGAGGTCATTTTGTTGCTAAAAAGGAAAACAACATAGTTATTGATCAAACGAGAAAATAACCTAGTACCTTTTTTTTTTGAGGTAGCAAGTATGACAATTTTTTTTTAAATGTTAGTGATTTTCATGATGATTTTGAAAAGTGTTAATGCATCATCAACACATTTTTTTAGAGGGCTTATTTTTGACACTTTAAATTTTTTTATGTATCAAGCATGAACATTTTTTTTTTTTTTTGTTAGTGATTTTCATCTTGATTTTGAAAAGTGCCGATGAGCATCAACCTTTTTTGTTTAAATGGCTTAGTTTTTACACTTTAAATTTTCTAATGAATTAAGTGTGGATAATTCTTTTTAAATGTTGGTGATTTTCTAGTTAAAAAAATAAAAAAAATAACATGACAAAAAAAATCAAATACAAAAAATATATAAAAAAACAAAAAACCTATAAAAATGTAAGAATAAACATAAA
>APFE031417479.1:0-13566 GCA_000404065.3 Pinus taeda | reverse complement strand
TATATATATAATATTATTATTATTAGATTTGAGATTTTCCCAACATTCACAATAGTACTATTAATTAACATATTAAACAATTTTATAATGAGAAAATCATAAACAAATTAACTTTACCTGAAGGGTTAGTAATTCACTTCGTGTACCGTAAAAACTTAGGTATATTGTAGTAAATAAATTAATAAATGAATAATTTGCAGCTCTTCGCTTACCTTATATTGATTGATTTCTTTATAATATTATTATTAATCTTGACCATAAAAGTAGACTATTAAGTAATTCGATAACCTTTACAATTAATATATTTATGATGCTATTTCACCTATCTTTACTTTTTATATAAATAGGATTATATATTATTAAATCTTAGTACTATAAAATAAAAATAATTATAGAAAAAAAAAATGTTACATTTATTAATTTAGTCTTGACCTGGACCTTGAAGTCTAAATTAGCTGTTAGGTAGCCGTTAGTGTTGGGTAGCCGTTAGAGTCTCTGCTCAGTCTATTTAACATGCTAAGCCAGATTTGTGTCTTCAACTCGTCTTGATGATGAACCACACTAGTTGGTTCGAAACGCGTCGACAAAGATCTGTCCTATGTGATTTACGCCGAAGCTCTTCTTATAAATAGAAATGTAATTTATACCCAATACATTTAATGCAGAAAAAAGTAAATAAATATACAAAAATGATATGAAAGTTCTCTTTATTACTTCTCCAATGGCTATAGACTCGACTCGCCCTACGCACGTAGCTGCAAGGGTCCGCGCACTCAGCTACGGACTACTAGGCCTATGCACACTCAACTGCAGAGCTTTCTCCTACTCTACGACCCAAAGACTCGACTCTACACTTCAGACAAGATTGAATTCTTCATCATTCATTCATGACTTCCGTAACTAATTTACAACTTAGAGCGTCGCTCTATTTATACAATCCCATGGTCCACAGACCATGGGTAGATCTCTAAAGCTGACATTACATTACAAAAATGAGGGCAGACAACCCTATGACTCATTTACAACTTTGCACTCTGCGCCCACAAATCATGGAGTATTTACATCGGATTTACATCTTTTCACCAAAATCTGGGCTTTAAGCCCCAAAACTTCCCTTGGGGGATCTCGCACCCAACAGACAATCATGGAGCATACGTTGCATGTAGGATTTCGTATTTAATTTTGGGCAGATGTCGTTGATACTCTTGTTTAGTTAATAAATAGAGGGCGTTAAAGTTCCTTATATGGTGACATTATAAAGGAGAAATGGATAAGTAAAAAGGTAAACTGCTCACTTTTTAATACTTTTGGTTGTGAAACATTTTTCCATATTGATAGAGAAAATATAATGGAACTTGAGGAAAAATCTAAGAAGTGTATTTTTATTGGATATGGAGTTAATGAAAATCACAAATAATTAGGATTAGAAACATGATATTCAATGAGTATGTCATGTCAAACGATCATTTGTAGGGAAAGAAGTAGGAAAAAGAAAATGGGAAATATAATGAGTTTGACAAAATCTTAAAAACGAAAATTCCAAAGGTGGTAGAAAATAAGTATATTTAACAACAACAGTAACATTTACCTCAAGCTCCTACAACTATTATTAAAATATCTACCAAGATAATTAGATGCACTCAATGATACTCTCGTTCATTCTTTTATGTAATATTGACTAATTCAATTAAACTATAAAGATACACAGAAGTAATGTAGGTATAAACCAAAAAATAGTGGGAGAAAGTCGTGAAAGAGGAGATGGACTCATTAGTACATAAACACACTTGGGACTTAGTTCCATTTCCTATAGGAAAAATAACATTAAAAAATGAATGGGTCTTTATGTTGAAGGAAGAAGATGGAGGAAAAAAGAGGTACACAAATAGACTTTTTATAAAGGGGTTTGCACAAAATTAACATATAATAAAATTCTCCTATATTTAAAATGACTTCAATTACAACTATTTTTTAAGTATAGTGGTCGTAGATGATTTTTATCTTTAATAGTTAGATATAAAGACATTTGTTTCCATGGGGATTTGGAGGTAGGGATTTATATGTAGAAAGGACAAGAGTATAAGGTCAAAGGGAGGGAAAAATGAACATGTAAATTGAAGAAGCATTTGTATAGCCTAAACAAAGTCCAAGGGAATGGTATTTGAAATTTGACATGTTTACAATAGAACAAAGTTGTAATCATATGCCATTTTGACCACTATATTTATTTTAAGGGACTAGATAATGGTAGCTATTATCTTGTCATTGTATGTAGATGAAATGTTTGTTGTAGGGTATAAGTATATGGATGGTATAACTATGCTCAAAATAAAATTAAGCTAATTCATTTTCCATGAAGGATTTGGGTGTTTCAAAGTAGATCCTTGCTGTGAGAATAATAAGAGATAGGGAAAATTGTAAATTGACATTATCTTAGGGTGAGTATATAGAGAAGGTGTTGGAAAGATTTACATGCATGATACAACACTAATTAGTACACCTTTGACCAACTATTTCAAATGGATTAAGGAGATGTGTCCCAAGATAGAAGATGAGATATACTATATGTATAAGGTTATATACTCATAAAAATTAGAAACTTGATGTATGAAATGGTGTGCTTAAGGTTGAATATTTCACATGCAGTGGGAGTTGTGAGTGGCCATATGAAATATCTAGGTAATAAGATTATTGAAAGGCAATAAAGTAGATTCCACAATATAGTATACCACTAGTCATGATATGTTTATCCAAATATTAGATAGAAATAAGAGCACCATATGATATTTTTTTACTTTAAATATTACATAATAAGTTAGATTTTGCAATTTCAAAAGATTATGCACTTTCAACAATGGAAGAAGAGTATGTTGTTGTTACAAAGACCAATATAGAGATGATTTGGTTATAAAGGTTTATGGAGGAATTAGGATAAAAAGTAGGATAATGGTAGGTTGTATAATGAAAACAATAGTGCTATTCATCTTAGAAAGAAATTAACTTTCCGTTCTAAGAAAAAACTTATATATCTCAACTAACATTTCATATGATCTATTTGGAAGATGGACAATTGAAATTAAAAATGATACACATTAGCTAAAATCCTACACAAATGTTAATGAAGCCAATAACTAGGGATACTATAAGTTCTTGCACATTTTTTTTTGGCCTTCAATCATGGTTTGAAGATGATAAGCTTTCCATGTCCAAAGTTGAAGCATAGTCTAGGAGGTGTATTAGTAATGAAGTTGTTGTAATTAGTTACAAATGAGAGATTGTTGGTTGTGGATCCTAATTATCTTCTTAATTAAATGAATTTAAAAGAATAAAATGCATGTAAATAGGGATATGGCTATAAGACTTGGTTAGGTCTTTGTACCCATGCACTAATTCATTAATGAGGCACTGTGAGATTAATAAAAAGAATTATAATGTAGAAAGTATATTGTATATAGGTTCACAACATATTGGTTTTAAGAGTTTTATGTAATTTAAACTAATTCATTAATGAGGCATTGTGAGATTAACATAAAAAAAATTATAATGTATATAGGTTCACAACATATTGGTTCTATGAATCTTAATTTCTATTTTGAAAAAATTATGGAAATTATACATCTAAGATCTAACAAAAAATAGTTTTAGTTCTTTCTTTGAATATGCAAATCATCTAAAATTGAATTTAACATGCAAACTAGCTTTAGAGTCTTTTATTTTGAACTTTTGGATATTTTATTGAAGTGATTCAACAAGATTTGGTATAGTCTATCTTAAGCTTTGCCAACATTTAATGTCTTGAAGTCCCCTCAAGTTTGAAGATGTAAGGAAGCTCAAGAACAAAAACTATGTTGGTATCTATTAAGTTCATCTAGTTTTTTAAATAAATCTCACTTAATGTAAAGCTAAGAACAAATCTTATCTTCATTGAGATTAATAAGAAGATTGGAACTTAGAGTAAATTTTCTTGGATGGATGTTAAATAATGAGAATCACCAAATTAATAATGAGTTGGGATAAGGTTGTAGTTGAACTTGTTGCTAATATGCGAAGAGTTGTTGGAGTGAGCTTATCATATCATGCATCACATTACCATGGAATTTATGTAGTTTTGGTTGAGGAACAAAGACTTCCAACAATATATATTGTTATTTCTACATGTGTTGAAAATTTATTACAATCTTGTTATTTGATTTTAAATTATAAAGAAATTTGAGAAATATAAAATGCTAAAATGTGAAAAGATTTATTGAAAAAAAATTAATGATTTATGAATTGAAAAGATTTATTGAAAAAAAATTAATAATTTACAAATTCATGTTAAAATAAAATTAAGAAAAATTGGAAATCAAATATTTAAAAAATTATCAAATATTAATTATTCCATTTTGTAAAATCTTTTTTAAAATAAAAATAAAAATAAAAAAAATTAATTCATAAATTAATTTTATAAGTGGAAAAAAACTAAAAAATAAAAAATAATTTATTTACGACCCAAAATTAACATAGACTATTTATATATATATATATATATTACCACACCTGCAAAAAACAAAATAAGAAAATTAATTATGGAAATTTTTGGTTTATAAAGCACAAATTTCACACTCAATTATATTCTGTATAATGCTCTAAGTGATTATTTAGTCCTAAACAAATCATAAATTTGGCGCTAGGTTTGGGTTCTTTCCAGCACTTTGGGGATTGGGCGTTAGGTTTAAGTCCTTTCCAACACTTCTGAATTCCCAAAGTCATTTGCAATATTTAAGGGTCATATGTTAGGGTTCTTGTCTTTAGGGTTTGTGTTTCATTTTAATAAATTAAAGTCTTCGTTAGTGTTTGTGTTTCATTGTAATAAAATAAATTCTTTGTTATGTTTTTCCTCCCCTTGGGCGGAATAAGCGTTACTTAGGTCTCGTTGGAGACAAACCTTACCGTATGTTAACGCTTGTCGATTTAGGGTTTGTGCTTCATTGTAATAAAATAAAGGGTTTTGCTATTTCGTTTTGCCCTATTGTGAGGAATAAATGTTATGCAATGTCTCTTTAGAAATAAACCTTATTGCATGTAACGCTTATAGGTTTAGGGTTCTTGTCTTTAGGGTTTGTGCTTCATTATAATAAACTAAAGGCTTTGTTATTAATTTTCTCCACCATGTGAAAAATAAGCGTTGCGTATGTATACTGATTAATTAATGAATCTTTCACTTATGTTCGTCCAAGATAAGAGCTGGGAACGAATACTGTATATCTCGAACAATTCACGAGTGCTTCCCTACAGGAGATTCTTAGAAAACTTTATATAAATATGAACGTGAGTTGCCTGAGACAGTCCACATGGAGCATTAAAACGTCTCTGTAATTTTGTACTTATCAATCACGTTGTTGTAGTGCCGTCCTTTGTCTGCTGCAGATGCAGCAACTTATCTACTACGCCAAAATGTGTATTGGTACATTATATAAACAAGTGTGCAACTTATCTACTAGGCCAAAATGTGTATTGGTACATTATATAAACAAGTGTTTTTTTTATATGAAAAAACTTATTTACTAAGCGAAATATAGTTGGCCCTACCCACCAACAAGTTCGGTTTTTTATTTCACTTCGGACGCTGTGAAAGCAATGGGAGTCTCTTGCTTTCTCCAATCTTCAAGGATACGTTAATTTTACATATAATTTGTCTTTCACATGGAAATCTATAAGGAAGAAAAATAACAAAACTAGAATTCAATAACTTTTCCAGTGTTCAAGGATACGTTAATTTACCCATAATTAGTCTTTCAAATTGGAATTTACAATGCAGGAAAGGAACAAGTTTTGGATCTTCGTAACATTGTAAGGCCTGCAACGCTGAGTGTTGTAAACAATCTAGGTTGGAATAGCTCTGGCGTATTTAGAGTTAGAGGAAAGGATGTTTATTCACCCGATAAAGGACTTTCATATTACTTCAAATAATTTGCATTGATTAGTAAGTTATAAGGAGACTTCCAGTCTACATATTATATTACTTCAAATAATTTGCATTGATTAGTAAGTTATAAGGAGACTTGCAGTCTACATATTATAGAATTGAGTTTCTAAGTTATTTAGAAGAAATTTGAAATTTAATTAAAACTAATTTTTAGATTTAAAAAAATTTAAATTTTATAATATTTTATATTTCCTTACTTATCAATATAATAAATTAATAAATTATAAATAAAAACAAATAAAATTTATAATATCCTTTTATATATATAGATTGTTTAGGTTTATATGGATAGATTTAGGTTTCCCGCAATATTGGAATAGGCTTCCATGGAAGTGTTAAAGCTCATTCCCATTGAAAGAGTCAACCATAGTTATATATGGCCATCATTGCAGATTTGAATTTTCAATGCAGTGAGATAGAGATTAGAAAAGCTACAAATTTGGATTTTCAATAACTCTACTGAACTTTTATAATATGTTAAGTTTGCCACTAAAGCTAATTAGATTGGTATTAGAAAACCTTAAATTGCTATACTAATGACACACAACAATAATATGATGGGTAATAAACTCTGCCTTTACAAAACCCTAAATTAGTATATTAATGACAACAATAATATGATGAGTAACCAATTGTGCTCACTAAGGTTTACTGCTTTACCTAATGAGGTTTACTGCTTTACCTAATGACAATGTAAATTAAGAACTCTTTGACCCCATCTTTCTATAAAGATAAAAAATTTCTACAAATTCAATTTCCCCTCAAATAAGAAACCCCTCTTAGACACCCCTCTTAGAGACTTACACACATCTCTTTAAATTAGAAGAAAATTATACTACACATATTTTTAAGAGAAAAGTCATAACACTTAGTTATAGTCTCTTGGAGACTTACACACACTCATCTCTTCAAATTAGAAGAAAATCATACTACGCATATTTTTAAGAGAAAAGTCATAACACTTAGTTATATGATTTATATTTAATAAAATAAATATGAAGGGATTTTTTTCCCGATACTATACATGCAAATATACATCTTATTATTTCCTTTCATTTTAGATAAAGAGGAAAGAGATTGGTGCACTCTAAAATTACTCTATAAATAAATTGAGTCATGTTTTAATCTAAATTTTTAAAAATATTAATAAATGATTTATGTAAATATGTGATAAAATGAAAAAGATTGCATTATGAATGTCATGAAAGTTATATCATTAGTGTGAAGATTTCAAGTTGGGAATGTTCTAGGGAATTTAAAAACCAAAGTTGTAGTACTTACTTAAAGTGCCCATGATGTGCTACAGACTTTGTTTTAGGTTGAAGGAAACCTAGGTTCAGTTAAAGGCTACTTGGAGGTAGATGTTTGATTACGTGGGAGAGGGTGTGTGCTAAGGAGGTTGCATTTGGTTAAAGGCAACTAGGCTAGAAAATTTTTGTTAAAGGAGACTTGGAGGTGGATGTTTGATTATGTGAGGGAGATCACAAGTGATTGAAGTGAAGAAGGTGACACCTAACACAGATGAGATAAAGCTAGTCAAGGCTTGGTTGTGTTAGGGTCTTATAATATAGGGATCATAGTTTTTTTGTCTTACTATTTCATTTGAGGTCATTTTTGTAAATGTTAGTCATGATTTCATGAGTGTCCTTGTCTAAAGGGGTTTTTGTACAAAGAGGTCAAATTTATCAAAGTGTCATTGTAAATATTTGTGTCAAAAAGGGTCATGTCATGGGGAAATTGGTTATCATAAATTAGTTGTTGGTGTCAATTCAATTATGTGAGTTGGTTGGAGAGTCAGTTAGGGTCATATTGAGTTCATGATTACAAAAGTACCCTCTCATTTCATCTCACTTACATCATTCAATATCTACCATCATAACAAGAAGAAGGCTTTGAGTGGCATAAAAATCCAAAATTGTTTGAAACATCTCTCATTTTCTCTCATCCTAAGTCTGTTTGAGCTCTCTAGCAAGTCGAAGCTGAAGACAACAAACATTGAGAAGGCCAAAGAAGTGAGTTGTAGGCTTAGAAAAAAATTTGCTACAAATATGCTAAGAAAGTGACATGTTGCTACACAACTGTTACATAAGTGGTGCAAAGGCATAGGGATTTTGGGTAAGAGTTTTTCTCTCTTCTTTTATATTTTAAATGTTGCATGAAGCTTGTTGAACACCACTATGCAAGTTGCAAAGATCCCTCATTTTGGTGAAGTGTGGGAGTTTTATAGTTCTGAAAGTTTGATAAGGTGTTATAAGGTGTTTGTATGTGGTAAGAGTGCTCATGAGCCATTTTGATGCAGAAAGGCCATGATAAGCTTGAAATGATGGGCTAGCAGTGAATCTACTGTGTAAGTGGGAATCAACCATCTAGGAGGTCTACAAGTGTTGGAGAGACTACTTCAAGAGTTATACACCATCAATCAAACATTTCAAGCCTATCCATTTGATTCATTTTCTAGAGGAGGTGTGTAACAATACAAAGCATGGAGGGTTACTTCGAGTTGCTACAAATTTGTTGCAAAACTGATTGTTTTTGTCATCATTTTCAAAAGTTGTTTCTCACCAAATAGAACCAAATTTTGGAAAAAAAAGGGGTTTTTTTCCAACAGTGAACCAAAGAACAAAAACCTCCTTCATGTTTTGCACATGTGTCATATATTGGAATATTCAAATGCATCTTTACATCCTATTTTCTAGCATTTGTCATTTCCTATTTTAGTTATGATGTTTAGGTGCATATTATAAGGAGATGGAGAAGAATTGTTGGAAACAAATATAGGCTTCTCTCAAGTAAAATCTCATCTACAAAAAATATCCTTTTGTTTTGGAAGAGATGTAAGAATTTAGGATATATGAGCTAGTCCTTGAACCCTATTTTCTGAGAAATTCAGTCCCTATTTCATAGCAAACTTGCTACGAATGCACTAAGAAAGCAGACAATCATTTTTTTAAGTGAGTTATCTTAGTCAAAACATGATGTAATTTGATTTTTAGGCATTATAAATTGTAATGAAACATTTGGAAACTCACAAGCTCGATTTAGGGTTGAGGAATTAGTGTAAATTATTAGAAAAGAATTGGTTTAAACAAGTCCCTAGTTTTTAGTAGTCAACTCTATTTCTATTTCCCTTGCAGAGGTTAGGAATAACATTCCTAATGGTGAACTAATAATTTTGAGTCTATATTATAATGTATATGTAATGGAAAAGGGGTTGGTTAGTGGGAAGAATCTAGACTACACAATTCTACATTTTTTTTATTATCATTTCCTCTAGTAAATAGAAGAAGGCAAATGTTGTTTTGACAGAGATACTTGTGTTAATTCCTAGTGGTATGTGTATTCCTTTGTGGTTGGTTTCTAATATATATTTCCATGGTGTAAACATTCTTCATGCTCAACTTGAAAAGAATATCTCATAATTTTCTTAGTACTCTGTTTTAGATCAACTGATCATAAGTGCTTTCTTTTCTTCTATGGAAATATGAATTCATCAGTATTTTGATGCTTTATTTGCCATCCTTTCTGATGCTGCACTCATCCAATAGCTACAACAAGATTTGGTTAAATATCAATAGGCCTATGTATCTTTCCCATGCTCAACATCGCATCATATCCCTTATTGAGTTGAACCTAAAAACAATGGTCTGATTGAGGTAGATCTACTTTTTTCCACCTACCTTCAAACAACAACATAAATTTACCTTTATGATCCTTATAGCAAGCCTAAAGTCAAGAGTTTTTAGTCATTATATTGATTCAAAGAAACATAGTGAGAGAGACCTATAGAAGGCTAGTAGGGTTGGATCCTAGCCTAAAAGTGGTCTGTGGTTACCTATGGAAATTCTCTCCTTAGCATAGGGAAATTTATGGAATGCTAACACGGCACAAGAAATTTGGGGTTTCCACTATGCAACAGAGTGAGATGTGAGTGCTGCAAAATAGTTTGACATGTGGAAATGTTGTGATGATAGGTAGAATACAATACAGTTCAGTGAATAGTGCGGGTAGAGGCTAGAGTTAGTGAATAGGTAGTGTGGATAGTGCAGTGGAGACGGGTGGGCAACAATGCAGGTAGAGGCTAGAGTTAGTGAATAAGTAGTGTGGATAGTGCAGTGGAGATGGGTGGGCAACAACAATACTGCGGGAAAGAGATGCAAGGTTGGGCATGACTGTCATGTAACTTGGGAAAAGTGTGCAGGCTAACTTTGGGAGGGTGCGTGATTTTTTAAACACTTGTATTTGTAAAGTATCTTGCAAAATTTACATATTATTGGGCATACATGTTAGGGAGTTTCCCATCCCATGTAAATGTGTGTAATTATGTTATGATGATGATTTTTATTCTGTTGCATATCAAAGAAGATAATTAAATAAGTTAAATGAATAAATGTTATTTCCTTTGCATTATGAACACTTGAAGAAATTTGATTAAGTGTTGAGTAGGTGTAGTCCATGTACTCAAGTAGTGGTGAAATGAAAAAGTTCCCTCGTGCCGCAATCACCTAAGTGTGGTTTGAAGAAACCACTCGTGTAGGGGCGTGACAAATGGTATCAGAGCCCATTTCCCGAGAAGTGGGCTTTGTCAATTGAAATTGTGAAGTAATGACACAAGTGCAACTACGTGACAGTTTCTATCATAGCTTGGTTCAAGGTGATCCGAGATGATTTGAATTTGAAGAAGGAATACAGAGTAGGGTGGTAGTTTGTATTTAAGTTGAAGCACTTTGTAGGTGGTCACAATGCGACATTAGGAAGCTGAGGAGGGAAAAGAAGTGAGCTTGGGCCAACCTAAACAAAGGAAGATGGTAGATATAATGGTTTCCAAAAATATTGAGTACATGATATATTTTTGGAAGGAAAAGAGGAAACAAAACTATGAATCTCTTGTTCAAGAGTGGGAACTCTTAGGGAAAATTGGAGATAGAATAATGGATATGCAAAAGGGCTTGAAAAATCATCATTAAAGTTCTGTTGAACTTGAGGAAATTAACGAGAAGATATAATAGGGAAATTGTAGACTCCAATAACTCATGAATCAACAAGTTCACTTAAGGGAGAGAAGTTCTAATTTGCAGGATAAATTCAGGGGGCTTGAGAAAGAAATCAAGAGGGGCTTTCTTGATTGTTAACTTGTTGTTATAAAATAATATGATATTGATTATATTGACAAAGTTGGAGCTTACTATCATGTAATGAAGGATGATTTGTGATCAGTGGGAGCACTCTGGGTGGAAGAGAATGATGTATGCTAAGAAGGTGTAGTTGAGCAAAGTGTGAAGAAGGACAAGCTTGATGGAACTTAAGCTAGACTAGGATCGAATTGCTCGAATGAACCAAAATGGGAAGTTGCATACCTCAAGAGGACAGTCAGGTCAAGACATAAGCTGAAAGACAAATCTGAGGGAGATTTGTTCAAGAAGGTTGCTGAGATAAGACATAAGATAAAGCCTATGGAGGATTGAGATGCCTTAAGGTTGAGTTTTTTTCAAGTGACTGTATGTTGGAATTTTTGCTACATTGGTTGACACAGAAGTTACACATAGTTTCCTTAGTAAAAAGACAATAACATATTTAGAGAAGAAGCATGAAGTGGAAAGAGAGTTGAGCGCTTAAAAAATTATTAGCTCAACCATGAAAGTTGTGATAGGTGTTTTGAAAAACAAACAAGTGAGTGTGGGTTCATGGAAAGTTGGATTTGAGATTGATTGAGATGGATGATCATGCTATTGTCTTGGGGAAATATTTCTTGGTAGTTGCAAAATCCATACCAATGGTGGACCATGACATTCTCTCCATTATAGTTGGAAGAAAAACCATGATCACATCGATGACAAGGAAGAGTCACTTGGGATATCAACAAAGGATTGCTTTGATGACCTTGTATGAGAAGTACCCAAATGTGAAGCATGAGTATGTGGAGCAAAGGGAACTTAGATGTTTGACTCAAGTAGAGAAGGAGAAGAGGATGATAGAATTTGTTGTGAGACACATGAAGGAAAAGAAGGATGGAGCTCGAAGGGTAGTTCCACCAATCATAGAGAAGAAGACATATGTATCTTCTACTGTGAGGCTTCATCATGACGCAAGGGGCTCACTGAGGTGCATAGCCCAATAGGTGCGAAGGTTGAATCATGTCCCTATCTCTCCATATTAAACATCCCTAGGGTACGGAAACCTAGTTCCAGCGCCCTCCCATACTACTTTGGGTGAAATCTTAGTCCATGCTCTGAGAACTATTGCCAAAAGGGTGAGTAGTGCCTAGAATTGCTTGGTTAAACCACTTTTGAACTCGGGTTAGGCCCACACAACCAACAAATGGTTCTGTTGCTAGGACTAAGACCTGCCTAAGGGATGTTTGATGTTGTGCCACTGGAACCCATAAAGAAGGAACTTGAAGAGTGGTGGGACAAGAAGATTCCTAAGTTCTCGACACAAGAAAACTGAACTCTGCAGGTATCTGAGAAAAAGTGGCTGGATTTCTATGTGTATACGGTAATACATGAGATTTTCTTTGCATCATTTCCTTCTAAATTGTATGAGTGGATCACGAGGTTAGCCAATAGCTAGAGAAGGTGTAGGCTCAACTAATCGACAATGTGCACTCTGGAATTAGTGCATAGACTAGAGGCATTAGAAGATGAGATCGCGCAAGCTATGGACCATTGGCTCGACCGAATAATAGGGGGATTTATCACTGAGTTTGTGGTAGACACGATCGTGAGTTACAGCAAAGCAGAACGACACTTCCTCAAAGGACTATGAGGTAAGTATATTAATTCTAGAAAGACTTGGATTAAGATGCTATTGTGTGAAAAGAGGGTCATGCAAATACATTAATGTTTAGGACAATGCGGAGTGGAAAGATCTACAAAAGTAGTGAAGAATTAGGAAACAATCCCTTAATTTCACCTTTGTAAGAGAACAAGGAAGAGCTCACTAAGGTCTCTTCGAGAAGCGCGGTTAGTTTGATAAGGTAGCGCATTCCACAGTTACCACCTCCACCCATGTCACCACCCGCTTCACCTCCCTCACCTCCATCTCCACCCACTCCACCTCCAATACCTCCACAGTTCAATATGGTGAGCTCGATCAAACTATTAGTATTCAGAGGGGTAGGGAATAAAGATTTGAACCAATTTTGGTTCGTGGTAAGAGCAGTATGGGAAGCGCAAGGTGTCACGGATGACAATATTAAGAAGACTACATTGGTGAGCGTGCTACAGGATCACGCATTGACATGGTATATCAAGCACTCTAACGACCACCAAAGCATAGGGATAATAGAGATCTAGAATGTGTTGAACAGAGAATTTGGCCAGCTGAAATTAGAGACACAGTCAATCATTGGGTTTAAAGAGATCGCAATGCTTCCAGGCGAGACCCCGTGGGATCTGGAACAAAGACTGAAGAGTATGATCCGCAAGGCCAATATGATGCTACAATATGATTGGTGAGCTCTAGTATTGTAGCAATAATGCTACAACTCCTGGGGCTTCCGGTCTCTCATTTTATCAACCCGGTTGTTCGTACAAACTTGGAAGCGACGGTGCTATATGCACAAGTACTAGCTCTTGTCGCAGCTGTCACTTGATCAGCTG
>APFE031417477.1:0-13795 GCA_000404065.3 Pinus taeda | reverse complement strand
TTCAAAGGTGAATGCTTGGAAGACATGCTGGCTGGACCCTCTAGAGAAGGACTCAGCGTCAGGACTTTGGTTGCACCTTACTCTATTTCCTGATTAATAAATATAGATGACTACTCTTATGGTTCCATTTCCATTTTTCCTATGAATGATTAATGTAAATTGTATCCTTCCTGACTGATACATAGTTGTTTTTAGTAGATTTTACGCTCGTGTTTGCTCTCTCTTTGCTTGTGCAGGTGTCCGTCCACGAAGATAGTGGAGGACTGTGATCGGCCGGAGCGAAGGAGCGAGAGGATCATCTCTTCGACAAACATAGCGCTGGAACCCAAGTAGGTTTCTTTTACCCACTTGTTAATTACAACTAGGAACCTACAGTGTAGCATTGCTTGATTGTTGCTAGACCCCCTTTGGGCTAGTAGGGATCGCCTCTATCCGTAGAGGGGATTTACCTCTCCAACAAAATGCCTCGAGAATCATGAGTTGGTTGTAGTTGAATGAGGATTAGAGCGAGACCTCCCATTCCTAGTTCTTGATCCCAATTTAATGGATCTTCCCATTGAAATGTAGAACCTCTCCCTCCTATTATGGATCCTCAACTCCCTCTCTTTCCCTATAAATCAAACCCTATCATCTACTTTTTGGTTATTTCTTGGTTGGATATTGCTTTGTTGCCTTCCTAGTGCTGAACTATACCCAAATGTTGCCCATTTGGCTAAGGAGAAAGGAGTTCTTGAAGGTTAAGGCTAGGACTTTGAAACTCACCTAAAGGAGCCTTCCAACATCAAGGATGAAGTGGTTGTAATTCTCTCTTTACTATCTTTTAATAATACATTAAGTGTTTTCTTTCCATAAATGTGTTGATTATAGCTCATTTAGTATAATACTCCTTGATTTGTTATATGGTTTATGTTGAAATGATTTTTTCCATGTACGCGTTTTTTGTTTCCACGTGATTTTACTTTCATGTATTCGTCCACATTGGCGAAGAGGAGACTGAGCTTGGAAGCAAGAGAATCAAGGACAACACCAATGAATATTAGCATCAGAGTGAGGTAGGTCATCTATCCTCCTTTGTATTTACTGGTATAAGATAGGAAAGTTTTCACATATTCGTCTAGATTATTGCTAGATCCCCCCATAGGACTAGATGGATTGTTTCTATCTGTAGAAAGGATTATCTGTAGAATAAAATGGCAACTACAATGGGGAGGTTGTAACCATTCAAGCCTCCTTTTTATGTTTGGTATTTTTGATTAGTTTGACCAACCTCATTGTGATCTATGATTTAGGGTCATTTTGGGTTTGCATTCTAAGTAGTACATTCTTTAGAGTGTCAAGTCTAGATGTATATTTGGATTTCTCCTCATTTTCATAATTCTTTCTCCCTCGATGTTTTTTTATCCAAAAAAATCACATTGTTGCATTGGAAACACGCGTTTTTACCATAAAGTAGCGTTGATCCACCTTATCAGGGTGGATTTTCAATATGAAAGTAGCATTGGTCCAAAAAATGAGATTTTTAGGGTTTTTATCATAAAGGTCTAGTGTGTCTTGATCTCTGAAGTGTTCTCGTGCTCTGTGTGCATATAATTTTCCATTATTTTTTTTGATTTATTATTGGTTTGCAAAATCCCATCCCTTTGTTTTAAGTAGTGAAAGTGAATTTTGGTTGAGTCTATAGTTATTGGGTCAATTGAATTTACTGTTTGTTTCTTGTACGTGTGGAAGCAATAATAATTTGTTATTGGTTAAAGCATTATTAGCTATTTTTAAAACCATAAAAGAAATGGTAGTTATATTTTCTTAGCTTTCATCTAAACATTTACTTTTCAATTTGCATTAGATTACATTGCATTGAAAAGTCATTTTTGGGATTATCATTGAGCATAGATTACATTTCTTAGTGTCAAAAGCTGAAAAATGCATTTTCATCCATTGGGAAGAAAAGTTAAAAGAAAATCATTTTACTTTTGGTAGGTGCATTGGAATAGTGAAAGCGGAAATTCTAGTTAGGAAGCTTTATTTGTTGCATACTTGATTGTCTCATCAATGTTTACGTTTTTTCCCTACACTAGTTAACTTTCATCAAAATGAAAAGAATCTTTTTTTCGCATATTATTTGCATCATAGGTGGGTTCCGGTGATATCGATCTTTGAGCCTTAAAAATGAAACTTAATCCAAGATCAAAGTTAAAATTTACCTCAATTAACCTAAGGATCATTTGGAACATTAACGGAAACATTTAGAGGTATAGGCTAGAGATGTGTTCCCACGTCATTAAACATAGGAGTTGTCATTATTTTACAATGTTGTATCACAGGGGTGAAATATTGTTCCACATACATAAGTGTATAGGACTGTTCACCAGTACTTTCAGGGATATTGTAGGTGCTCCATGCATGGTAAGTATATGGGAATGCTCTCATTGAATGGTTATGCATTAGACAACACTGCTAATACCACACTTCCACATAGTGTCGTGTATATTTTTGGAGTGACCAATAGGTTTCTATCTATCCATAGGTAATCAAGTCAACTGCATCGTATACCATGATACACCGAACAAAACATTCAGGGAGATTGGTTGTCGTACATTAAGTCCTTGGTTTGTGAAGATGTATATTTTAGTTCACAGTTTCTTGTTAAACCTTTATGCCTAGTTACCCATTTTTTATTTATTTTTGTTAAATTATAAAATCAATTAATTGACCATGGGAAAATATCTTTCCTGTGGAATACTCCTTAGTAGATATTAGGTTGAGACTAATGGAAATAATTCCCATGTTAACCAACCATTAAACCCTTCTGACAGGAATCTTGGTCCTTTCTCTTCTTTTAGAAATGTTGGTGCTTCCTAAATGGAAAGGTTGTCCCTTCCCAGGTTTACCATTGGTTTTCCAATTTGCTTATTTTCGACCCCAATGCTTCTAAATATCCAAACGGCTCCTCAACTAGGTTCTCCTCCACCTGAACGGTATCAACCTTTGGTTGAGCCTAAAGTTAACTCTTTACCTTCTTCGCTTGTTCAGTCTTCTTCATCTTCTTCATATTCATCTAGTGAAAGCCTACAAGTAAGTAATTAGGTGGATAAAAATAAGAACGAAAGGAATATTAAGAATAATAAAAATAAGGAAAGGGCCAACTAAGCAACCATTACTTTAGATTCAACTAATGTTAAAAAACATTCCAATCGACCTTGTAAAGTGAAATTCCCATGCAAGCTTTGTAAGGGTGACCACCTTCTTCGAGAATGTCCTTGTATTCCCAAAATATTAGAAGTGTGGTCCACGGGTTCACATCGACCTTTTCCATTGACCTATGGATATCATGGTAATGATAAACCTTCAACTAATGATAGTAAATCCCACGAGAAAAAATGAAAAATCAAATCTCCCTGTAGGTTATGTGAAGGGCATCATCCTATTCACCTTTTTCCTTATATGGATGAAGCCTCTAACATGTTGGATATCCTTATCACTTCTCAACCTCGTCTTCCAAATGGTTATCAAAATATTTCCCTTGATCCTCCACTAGTTGATCAAGTGATTGATCAAAACTCATCTATGGTAAATACCACTCTCTCTGAAAGTGAATCCCATGAGTCCGTTTCCGACCAACCATTGGTAAAAAAAATGATTGATCTAATTTCACTTTTAGTTGATCAAATTTATCTTGTAGAGAGTGAATTTTTTATCGCTCAATTTCTTCTGGTTTCTTCAAATTCCAAAGAACTAGGGGGAAATACTCATGTTCCCATGGTGCAGGGGGGTGATCCTCCTATTCCCATGGTATGGGGGGGTGGATCCTCTAATTCCTGTAACACAAGAGAGAATTCCTCCCATTATGATGGCACCATCTCCAAGTAGTTTAGTCACTTTCTTTTATTGGAGTCGAGTGGCAGGATATCACCTTCCTTCCTATATGCCCTTTCAAGTCATAGTACAGGTTTATAATATAGATGTACCTAGCACAATCATAGATGAAGGCGCATATATTAGTCTTCTGTCCTCAACTACTTGGAAAGATTTAGGTTCTCTGCAGCTTGTCCCCATTACCCAAAGTCTCTTAGATTTTAATAAAGGAACCAGTCAACCCTTAGGAATCCTTATGAAATTTCCTATTACTTTGGGAGGAAAAATAGTCTATCTTAGTGTGCTAGTTTTCCAAGGCCCTTTGGATTTTAATTTACTCCTCGGTCATGACTATGTTTATGTCACATGAGTTCTTTTCTCTTCTCTCTTTCATGTCATATCTTTCCTGCATGAAGGAAGAATTGTGGTCATTCGTCAAATTTCATTCATTGGTCCTAATTTGACTCTCGATCAACCATCTTCCCTAAATGGTCCTTGTATGCAAGTGGTATGACCCCCTCCACAAGTTAATTATGTGGCGACTTATTCTGTGCCCACATCTACTGGTGATCTAGTCAGTGATATAGTGCATCATGCACTAGGGCATTAGAACCTTACCTTTCCATTAGATCACTTGACATGTATCCCTTCCAGAGCATTTTTCTCCTGTGTGATGAGAATCTCTTGGAAGCTATCACCTCTTATAGCCCATAATCAAGGTACCATGAGGATAGTTCTTTTACTATGTCAACCTCGCTAAAAAATTAAATATGTCCCTATGAGAATGGTTCTTTTATTGTGTCAAGGTAATTAAAAAATGAAACAAGCTGTCATGAGCATAATTTCTTACTTGTGTCAAGCTCGTTAAAAAATGAAACAAGGTGTCATGAACATGGTTCTTTTCCTGTGTCAATCTCGTTAAAAAATGAAACAAGTCCCCTTCTAATTCGAGTATTTGATTAGATCTCCTAAATTCCCAGTTGAGTCTTTCACTTGATCTCATAAGTGAGCCTTCATTCCATCCACCTGTTAGTAACTACTAGTCTACATAGGTGAATGAAATGAATATTGCAGGCATGTACCTCGAATTGAGTCATTATGTTGGGGGTATGCAAACCAAACTCAAGCATAGTTTATCCTTGTTTCAAGCTTGTGTAAAAATGAAACCAAACCCAAGCATATTTTGTTTCCGTTTAAAGCTTGTGTAAAAATGAAACCAACTCGAAGCATATATTTTTCCCATGTTTTAAGCTTGTGAAAAAATGAAACAATATTCATGTATACTCAAGCATAGTTTCCCATGTTTCAATCTTGTGTAAAAATGAAACCATTCCCACTTTACCTCTTGTGATTGCCATTTTTATAAGCATGTTTTTGCCAAATGAGCCTTGGTTTTTTCATTCCATCGTCACCATCTTTTTGGTCGATCATATGATTTCACTTGGCTATTTTACCCTTGCCTAAGGAACATCCACACTGAGTTGTCTTATTAGCCAGCCTCCTGAACTTTACATGTTTTTCATAGTTCCATCATGACTAGAAATAATTGTTATCCTTTTATATTATTATTTCCTCCAAGTGGAGTCCTCTTTCAGCTCTTTTTAGACTCTCAAAATATGAAAATATTGATGATCACTTATCTTTTCGAACTCGTAAAATTAAATGAAAAGACGTCTACTCAGTATAAGTTTAACCCTTTTCCAGACTGAGATAGACTAGTTATGAAAATGGAATACCTTAGTCAAACATGACTAAGAGGTTCTCTTGAATATTGTTTTCTACCTTTACAGATTCGAGAGACTATCTACGGAAAGGGATCTCTGGAGTTTCCATTTTACCTCTTTTTCAAACTCTGTAAACATGAAAAATATGTTGAGTTACCCCTTCGTCAGACTCGTAAAACTAAAAAAACGAATGACTTGTCATCATGAGGAGACCGAGCTACTCCTTCTTATGTTTTGTTAAAAATAATAGGATGGATTCATCCAAAGGATGAACTTATACGACAAGCATATGGTATCCTATTCAATATTGGGATTAAAAATAAAGAGGTACTTGCTAGAAATAGTTGGGGGGGGGGATGGAAGTAAACATATATCTTGTAATTTGTATAAAGGCACCATGTCACTCTTAAACATGACACTTTCCATATCTCATGTTAGGTTTGGGTTATCCTCACTTTGTCACTTGTCTTACCAGGTTTTGGAAACCATTTTTCTCTCATATGATTATATCATATTATCACGATGACCTTTATGTTGAGTCAAATGTTTCCAAATTCTGTAGTCGTTTCATTGATATGTTCAAGAGAAGTCCCATCTACAATTCAAACCACTTATACCCAATTTGACTTTTCTACCACAATCCTGAATCACTCTTGCCAACTCTGACAAATCCTAAGTTTCGTATCGATGATGTGGGAAAAATTATGGGCCTCCCTCGATTGATCACTTCATGTCGATTCCAGCTCATTATCTATGATAATGATCTAGAAATTTTGTTTCAGTACCTTGGATCTTGCGTACCTCAATGGGAGGTTCTTTGCATTCAATGATAGGTTCACATCAGTGGCCTTTGATCAAATGATTCTGTGAGTGTTCGAATTTAGTTTCATTGTTCACACTCGTAGATTGTGTTTTCATACCTTTAGATCCATTTTCATCATTGGTGGTTTCTCTCATGCCTATTAATGGTTCACATCATTGACTAGTAATCAGGTGGTTTCTACCATGTTCGACTTCAACCCATTTATTCAGTTGGTTATATTCATACTTTGGTTGGATCAGGACAGAGATGAAGACCTTGGGTTTCATTTGATAAATCCAGACTACATGGAGTTATTAAGTATTCATGATTCTACACATGATCCCTTCTATTCAGATCGTTTCATCCATGCTATGGATTCATACAAATGATACCTTCTATTTGGATGACTACGTCCATACTGTGGATTCATACACATGATCCCTTCTATTTGGATGGTTGTATCCATGCTGTGGATCCATGCACATGATCCTTTCTAGTCAGATGGTTGCATCCATGTCATGGATCTATGTATTGTTCGATGCTTACACTTTGATCATACTTACATTAAAAATGTCAGATATATTGTATTATGTTTGATTTGCAAGTATCCCGACGATGGCTCTCCAAAGTCCTTGCCTTGATTTGTAAAGAATTTCAGCCATCACTTCTCGTTCTAACTTCATGCTTTAAGGGGAATTTAATATAGAGTATTTTGTCGCACTCCCAGTCTCATATCCTAAGTGTCGTAGTTTGTGTCATCAATGTCACAAGTGTTGCAAAGTGACAAAAGCCATCAAGAACAATGTATTCACCATGAAACATGTTTAGAACCATCCCCGAAGGAAGAAGAAGGCTTTCCTTGAAGGAATTCTAAAGAAATTGTCTAGAACCTTGTTTTGCAAGTCCAACACTACTTTTAGCAGACAAAACCATGTTGGTAACCTTTTGTCTAACTAGTGACTAGTGTTACCAACATGCCTTTTGATAGGAAAATACGTGCTAGCCCTCTTCAAGAATTTTTTTTCTAAAATGGATGAGAATCTTGTCCCACTATAAGTCTCTAGAACGACGAGTTGGTTGTAGTTGAATGAGAATTAGAGTGAGACCTCCCGTTCCTGGTTCTTGATCCTACTTTAATGGATCTTCCCCTTGAAATGTGGAACCTCTCCCTCCCTTTATGGATCCTCAACTCACTCTCCTTCCCTATAAATCAAACCCTTTCCATATACTTTTGGTTAGCTATTGGTTGGCTATTGCTTGGTTGCATTCCTAGTATTGAACTATGCCCAAATGTTGCCCATTTTGCTAAGGAGAAAGGAGTGCTTGAAGGTTAAGGCTAGGACTTGGGAACTCACATAAAGGAGCCTTCCAACATAAAGGCTTAAGTGGTTATAGTGATCTCTTTACTATCTATTAATAATACATTATGTGTTTTCTTTCCATAAATGTGTTGATTATAGCTCATTTGGTATAATAATCCTTGATATGTTATATGGTTTATATTGGAATGGTTTTTGCCATGTATGTGTTTGTTGTTTCCACATGATTCTCCTTTCAAGTATTCGTCCACATCGGTGAAGAGGAGATCGGTCTTGGAAGTGATAGAATTAAGGATGACACCAATGGATTTTAAAATCAGAGTGAGGTAGGCCATCTACCCTCCTTTGTGTTTTCTAGTATAAGTTAGGAAATTTTGCACATATTTGTCTAGTTTGTTGCTAGATCTTCCCATAGGAGTAGAGTGATCATTTTTGTCTGCACAACAATGGCTTTAATGACTAAGCTTGTAGAGACTGAATCATTCTCTTTCAAGGAAGAAGTACAGCAACTTGTATGGGTTAATTCAATGGTGGAGGAATCTAAATCCATTATAAAGAATAATGCTTGGGAAGTGGTTTTAAGACCAACAGATAAATCAGTTGTGGGTTGGAGATGGATCTTCAAGGAAAATCATGTAGCAGATGGAAGCATAAAAAAGTAAAAGGCCATATTTTTGGTCAAAGGGTACTCTCAAGTTGTGGGGATTGACTACGAGGAGACCTTTGCTCCTATAGCAAGGTACTAATCCATTAAATCAATTCTTTCTCTAGTTGCACATATGGGGTGGAAGATCCACCAGATGGTTGTGAAAACAACATTCCTTAATGGAGTTATTAAGGAGTAGGTATATATCAATCAACCATAAGGCTTCGAGACTTTTGATTATGAGTCTCATGTGTGCAGAATCAAGCGAGCATTGTATGGTCTCAAGCAAGCACCCAATGCTTGGTACACTAATATTGATAGCTATCTCATTGGTTTCAGATGCACCAAAAGTGAAGCGGATGAGAAACTCTATCATATATTGGCAGAAGGAAAATTGTTGATTATTTTCATATATGTTGATGAGTTGATTTTAATTGGTGATGACTAGTTGATCAGACCTTGCAAGGAGGAACTTGCAAGAGAGTTTCAAATGAAGGAAATGGGTTTCATGCACTACTTCCTCAGATTGGAAGCATGGCAAGGTTGTGGGAAATTGTTTGTCTCTCAAGGCAAGTATGTTTACGAGATAATTCAAAGATTTCGCATGGACAATTGCAAACCCATGGGGACACCTCTAGCGACCAACTAGCGGAAAGAGGATGACACTTCAAGAGAGGAAGTGGATGTTATTATTTACTGACAATTGGTGAGTTCACTAATGTATCTTGTGAACACACGACCAAATATGTGCTATGAAGTCAACCAGTTGAGCCAAGCTATGGTTAGGCCAACCAAATTGTATTAGAGTGAAGCTAAGCATGTTATACAATTCGGTGAATGGAAGAAAGAAAATACCAAGTTGGGAGTGCTTATGTTTTGATTTGGTAGAGGAGGAAATAAGGCAGAATACCAGAGATAGGACTTCATGGAAGGGTGAGGATGAAGAAAAAATTGTATTGGATAGAAAGGAAAAGAAGGGAAAATGGAATAAATCCCAATACAAAACTAGAATATAGTCAAGGGGGCAAGAAAGATTTGTAAAAAAATTAAATGCTTCCATTGTCAAGAATTTGGGCACTATGCCAGGAACTGTCTACATAATAAAAAACACAAGGAAGATGAGAGACTTATGCAGGATGTGAGGGAGAATGTGGGTTCTCCTTCAAGTCACTGTAGGTAGAGAAGGTCACCAGATCGGTACACTATCTACATGGCTCTAATGACTGAGCTTGTAGAGACTGAGGCCTCCTCTTTCGAGGAAGGAGTGTATGGGTTGATGTAATGGTGGAGTATGAATCCATTGTAAAGAACAGTGTTTGGGAAGTGGTCCCAGGACCAACAGATGGATCTTCAAGGTCAAGCATGCAGCAAATGGAAGCATAGAAAAGCATAAGGCTAGATTTTTGGCCAAGGGGTACTCTCAAGTTGAGGGGATTGAATATGATGATAACTTTTCTCTTGTAGCAAGGTACTCATCCATCAGATCAATTATTTCTTTAACTACATAGGTGGGGTGGAAGATCTACCAGATGCATGTGAAAACAACATTCCTCAATGGAGTTATTAAGGAGGACGTGAATATCGAGCAACCAGAAGGATTCGAGACTTTTTGACTGGGAGTTTCATGTGTGGAGACTTGACCGAGCGTTGTATGGTCTCAAGCAAGCACAACGTGGTTCGTACACGAGGATCAATAAATATCTCATCGATTTGGGCTTCACCAAAAGTGAAGCAGATGCAAACCCCTCTATCATATCATGGTAGAAGATAAATGGTTGATTATTGTCTTATATGTTGATGACTTGATTTTAACTGGTGATGAGCAGTTGATCAAATCTTTTGGAATCAAGGACATGGGTCTCATGCACTACTTCCTCGATTTGGAAGTTTGGAAAGGTGATGGTGAACTCTTTGTCTCTTGGAACGTATGCCTAGGATATACTTGTAGTAGAGGAATTGAATTTCCCCAAGAATGGATGATGGGTTTTGCTTACTTTCTTTCTACTTATTTTACATATTGCTCTTCTAGTTTTCAGTTCATAGTTGCATTATATGTCTCAAGGCAAAAATGACCTAATTTTGATTTTTTTTTAATTTCTTATATTGAAAAAACTTTGGTTGATTATGTTATTAATCTAATTTTTTAATAATAAACCAAGACAAACCATCAAACCATAATACATTTTATATTCAAATATTAAAAATAAAAATATATATATTTTGTATTCAAATGAGAAATAATTTTATTAACCAAAAAATTAATAAGTATTTTCAAAACCCAACTCTTAAATCTTTTAAGATTTTTTCACACTTTTAATAAACATTATTAAATAATTATATTTAAAACGATAACATTGTAAATCCACAACAAATTTGCAAACATTATTAAATAATTGTATTTAAAACAATAACATTGTAAATCCACAACAAATTTTCAAGATCCCATTCAAATTTAAAAAACATTCATCCAAAATCACAAGTCCCATTCAAATTTTCATATCCCAGGAAATTCCCTTTATATGTAGAGAAAATCCAGCAAAGATTTTTGTAAAGCCAATGTATAGTTGTTAAACTTCAAAATTTTAAGTGCTGAATCCATTTCCACCATCAAAAACACTATTCAAACATTGCCTCCACAAGATTTTTAAAACTTTTTTCCATAAATTCCGGCTACTTTTAACTGTCCAGACCATTCCTCCACCTCCCAAAGTAACCAGTGCACTCCACCTCCCAAAGTAACCAGCGCACTGATAGCGGTTCATATTCTAATCATCATCCGGCTCATGTCCAGTGCACTCCACCTCCCAAAGTACATCATCCGGCTCATCTCATCACGGTGTGCAAAATTTTAATTTCAAGTGAAAAGCCTTGAAAGCTGGTGAAAAGGTTGTCTGGCGGTGTTGTGCGTTTCCATCGGACAACCTCCAGGCTTGGTTATCTCCATCACACACCATCCACTCTTTCGTATCCAAATTCAGAGACATTATATTCGATCCCCGCATCCTTGGAATAATTGTGATGCTGTGCTTTCCGTCATAGGCAGCTGCTACCCTATGTGAATAAAATTGCAAGCCGTGCGAAGTCAAAAGCTCCCACTGGCCATGAGTGAGATTTGCCTGCCACAACCCCATTACAGCGGAGGAACGCCAGCCCATCACGACACACAAAATAAATATTTGGCTCTTGTATACCGTAATAGTAATAATGTGCACCCGCCGCACTGCCATGTCCATTATTCGCAAATTTCTTAGTTTTACAACAAACAAATCGGTTTGTGTGTCATAAGTTGTAGAAGATGGTGTTGCCATGCACAGTGGAATGGAATGGTCGCCTGAATAATCTGTAACTGATCTCTGAACACAGCCTTACACTCCATTTGTCTGTGGCGGAGCTGTAGACAAGAGAATGTACCTGACCTGATCTCACTTCTCCCCACACCATTACTTTATAAGTTTTAGTTGCACTGTCTACAACTATGTTGATGGACATGGAAGGTGTGCAGTTGCTCCCCCATAGTTTTTTCTTCAAACACGACTGGAGCCCAAGGCGCGTGCTCACCTTTGTATCGGGCAGCAGTTGGAAGGATCTTGTCAAGGCATTAGCGGCCACCATTTTTCCTTCACTGCTTACAAAGAGCATAAGACCGTCGGCAGTTCCCTGGAGAAGCCAACATGAATTAGTCAGATCCGCCTCATACATTGTCTGGAAAAAATACGACTTGTTAGAATGGTTGTTGAAGAGGCAAAAGTCGAAGGGATTCTGGGGACCGTCGGTGAGAGCAATCCAGGATTCCTGGTTTCTGCTGTCGTATAGTCGTTGAAAAATGTTGGACGACGAAACCATGTTGTGCCACGCAACACAAATTTGCTGGGCTCTCAAGACTTTGCAGATTGATAGCCGTGACAGAATGTCATGCAGAATCGCTTCGGGTAGACGGTCCAAGAGGCATTCCGTTGATCTATCCACGCGCCGCTTCTTGATTTGGGATGGGACTTCTTCCGTTGGATCATGAATTCTTGCGGTGTCGCAGCAGCTACCGTGGTGAATCTGGCTGTTGCATGATGTACCGTCGTCAATAGGATGACTATAATTACTCCGCACTGCCTCTTCCTGAATCATCTCGACCAGGGTTTTCATCGACATTGCTCAGATTCAAAACACAGTGTAGGGCCCAATGAGCAAAGAAAGCGATAGCATGAATGAGCAAAGGGATCAATTTATTTATACATTCCTCCACGGAAACTAGAAATCAACAAACCTATAACTTTACTTAAACATTTCAGTCCCAGGTTGGAGATCCAGACGTTGGCATTAAAGATAAGTGGGACATGGTCAATTCCACTCCCTTTCATACCGGATCCAGACGTTGGCATTAAAGATAAGTGGGACAGATAATAAACCCATGGTCAATTCCACTCCCTTTAATAAAAAATGGAATAGTTGACGGGAAATCTTGGCCATTTTTGATAGGCCACATGCATCTACAAGAGATATGCATTTATGGTTAACCCTACTCTTCTTAAAACACCTTTCTGAATCATCGAATAGTCTCCATGAGTGCCATGAGTAACTCATGCCATTTATAGCACGCCACATGCATCTACAACAGCTATGCATTTATGCTTAACCCTACTCTTCTTAAAACACCTTTCTGAATAGTGGAATAGTCTCCATCAAGGCCATTTATGACAGGCCACCTGCATTCGCAACAGCTATGCATTTATGCTTAACTCTATTCTTCTTAAAACACCTTTCTAATAGTGGAATAGTCTCCATGAGTGCCATGAGTAAATCAAGCCATTTATGGAGGCCACGTGCAGCTATGCATTTATGCTTAACCCTATTGTTCCTAAAACACCTTTCTGAATAGGGAATAGTCTCTATGAGTGCCATGAGTAAATCAGGCCAATTGAAATAATAATTATTATCCTATAACATTCTAATAGTATCTTTACCTATTTTCATATATAATTTTTGGCCTTATATGTAATAATATATTTACCCAATTACATGGGCTATTTTAATAATATTATTGGAATAATAAATTATTAAATAGATATAGATTACTAAAAAATATAAATTACTTATAAAATTATATTAGATAGAGGATATAACTTATGAATTTAATTTTAAATGGACCTTGATAAATAAAAATAAAAATTAATTCACCTAAAATTTTACTAACTTCTAAGAATAATAGTAAAGAATTTTTTATATATCAAGAATATTACTTGTTTATAATAGTATTGGAATAATAGATTAATATATAAATATAGATCAATTAATATTAAATTAAATGAATTAAAAAATTTATTAATTTAATTTCAATTGGACTTGTCCTGATGATGAACCACACTGGTTTGTTCGAAACGCGTCGAAAAAAGAATATTTATGTGATTTCGCCGAAAATTCTATAAACAATGTTATGGATCACAGAACTCTAAATTCCTTA